>JAMKCH010003309.1:0-70000 GCA_023653785.1 Ophioderma brevispina
TGGGGGGATTTTAAAGATAACAATAGTTTGAAATTTACATTGCTAAGCTTTAAAATAATAATTTCTTTAGGTTTTCCCAAAGTTAAATTTGTTTTAAAGGCCCGAACTGGTAAGTTTTCTTGTTTAATTGATTTTGTAAAATTTAAGACGTTCCAAATTCAGAATTTTCGATTATAGATTATGAATCTAGTATTTCTTCTTAAATCCAAAGCAAATACCATAGAGTATATTTTAAATTGTCATTATAAAGCCAAAAAAATAATGTCGAACTCACGCAACGCAACACTTCTCACTTCTTTACAATATGACTAACATAAATCATTCCAGAAACCTGATCTTGATATGCTCTACATAACAAGTGAGGATTCTCATTCGCTCAAATTGTGGATACACTTCCTTCAACATCAGGAACTAGTTTTGTAACACGAGGTATTTAATGTAAATGGATACGTCTATGTTGTGCACGCGCTTTACGCTGATATGGGGCAATAAATTACATTTACTGATTGGAACCAAGCAGAACTCTCACGTGATTGATATCTTATAGAGAGAAAGAACTGAGCTATAGAATGAAGTCTGTTGTAACATTGGAAATTTTTAGACAAAGAACTCCGGAAATGCTAGTATTGGTGCAGCGTACTCTCCAGCTCTGCAAAGCTCCTCAATTATTTCTAAACATGCGGACAAACAGCTGTCTGAAGGATGGATGTAAACGTTATAACGGGGTTTTTTTTTAAAGCCATAGCAAGAACAATTTTTAAACTTTACTACTTTCTAAAGTGGACTAATATAACTTAGTAAACTTTTTCAGAACTTTAGACCTTATTCGTAATTGACCATATTCTGTCTTTGGTGGCTTTTGGGGCGTAACACTAGTGGCGAGAGCTATTGCAAACGCTCAAAATAGTGAAACTGCCTTGCTTCGTGAATTGGAATAAGAACCAAGGTCTAGGGCAACTCTCACACCAGTTTTATACCATAAACGGGGAAAGGAAAGGAGTATTGAAAAGGTAAATATAAAGAGAGAGGTTAAAAAAATGGACCTTGAGTTTACAACCATTTGCATTAAGAAAAAATATATCCCAACATGTGAATCATCGTAAACTGATATTTTCATTAGCTTGATATCATGCAATGATCATTCCAATGGTGAGGTATATAGGCGGAGCTTTTCAATCAAGTGGTCCGTTTGTGAATCTATTCCGGCGTTCAACCATGGATATAGGGTTCAACGAAACAAATCACTGTCCGCCCCACAATGATGATACGGGTTATGTTTAAGTGTCTAGACAGCGAAAAACAGGTGATATGGAAAATGTCGGAACATGAGGTGGCCAAATCGATGCATTTTTTGTTGGATAAGTGATACTTGATGATGAAATATTATCACAGGCAAAGTTAGCCTGATCTAACCCGCCCTGGTACGAGATATACATACCCCCCATTTAGAGGCCCTAGACCGCAAAATTAGTGAGGGAAAAATGTAGAAAATCGGCCATATTACATTAGCATAAGCCATATGTTTTTATTTTGTTTTCCATGTGCTCAGCACCCATATGGTATTCAATTTCAAATAGCTTTTATAATTATGATTGGTATCAAGAATTACAGAGGGGGCTTCGGATGGTGGACCCAACCCTTAAACGTATTTAAAACATGCCCCAAAAATGCAGTTTTTTTCAAGGCGATTTTACAAATATACATACGTTCAATTCTTATTTTTTTATATTAGCACACAAGGGACTATTCCTCTACCAAAAAATTAAATAGGTTTCTTGGGGCCGATGTATGTTGGTGTGTGTGTATGTTTGTAACAGTTTGTTTTTAAAAATAGTGTTTCTAGGGAGAGTATTTTTACCTTATTAATTCTTAAAATTGACACAATATCTGTATAATGCTAGTAGCTTGGCGGTTGACAAAATAAGATTAAGTACCAAAAATTTGTTTGAAATCGTTTCTTAAAATGTTGAGCTTTTGGGTAATACTTACTGTAATACATTAGCCCTCGTCTACAGGGGGGGGGGGGGTGGTTACCCCCCACCACTTCAGGTTTTTCCCCGGCCTGATAAAACCCCTTTTGTTGTGCCAAATTATTAAAGGTGCAACGAGAGATTTCACATAAAAGGTGTCCCTAAAAAAATGTGAAAAATCTAATTTTTGCAATACTAACTGTAAAGCATTCCTATCGAAATGTCCCCACATGTGAAAGGATTAAGCTAAAAATATTCCGTTGGTACAAAAAATTGTGCATGTATTACAGTTTAGTATAGGAGCAAAGACAAAAATTCAGCCATGTTTTATATTGAACTTAAGCGACTGACAAATCGCATTTGTTTTCACTTCCAAGGGATTCTGTAACCAAGAGACAAGGTAAGAAATCTATTGGGGGTCTATCTATATGAAATCACTACATATGACACAAGATATGGGTCCCCAAAATCTCTCGTTGCATTAATGTAATTGTCAATTGACATTTTCCGCTCGTTTCATCCGCAAAAACAAACATCCACGTGTATGGAGTAAGATAGGGGTGATCATAAAGTGATGGACGGGGGTTGGGGGGGACCAACCACCAACCCCACCCAACCCCCCCTTTCGGGATGAGAAGTACCAAACTGCCTAGCACAACTTAGAAATCACAGGCACTTGATTTTGTACCAAAGGTACCAATATCAATTTTTCAAGTGATACAAAATATCAACATGTCTAGTATTACGTCACAATGAGTCATAAAAAGGTCGCATGTTAGCAAAATGGTCAATCTCCGTAGACACACATAGGACCTCTCTAGATTCACTCAGCTCCGGATGCTGTCCGATGCCGTCGCCAACACCCGTATAAACACCCGTACATCGTTCTTATTCGACCAGAAATCAACTTAAATTTTTTGCTAAAAAATGTTAGGAATATTTTCCGATCTCATGCGGTTTTGGCTCTACTTGATGGGGGGAATGAATAGTTTTATATAATGAGAGCTTTTTAGTGCTTATAATATATTTGTTTTTGAGTCGCTATAAAATGCAAAATATTCACTTTTCTGACACCCATATTCAGTATTTCATACTTTCTCAACTTTAAGGGGGGGGACGTCATAGGAGTCCATAAATGGGAATGTTGGTACTATTTGATACCAATGGAAGAAAAAAAACTCTAAGCTCCCCTGTGGTACCAAATTTGAAGGGAAGTCGGATGTTTCAGTAACGAAAAATCATGGGGGGTGCTACCCACCCCCTCCCCCTTCGGGAATTGGGAATTGTTCAAAAATTGGCTCAGGTAGAAGAGGGTTAAGTACACAAAAGTAGCTATATTTCATTGTTTTAATCTACATCCTTATTTATTACAATAAAATACAGTCGGCTCCCTGAAACGAATGGTGTTGTCTGCCAATGCCAGTTAGTTTGTGAATGCGGGTAAGGTCAATGGGTCATAGAGGTTCAATCCTTTGTACTTGCAGTTTGGGATGGGGGTCAAGGTATTATGGGTCATCAGAGTCAATCGTGTTGTACACCCCATATGAGTCGCCCCATATGAGTGTACAACTCATACGAGTCTTGGGCCAGGCGTCTCAGACCATGTATGAAGTCATTTGGTTCCAATTGAGTTCAACTTGTCAAATTGAGGTCAATTTAAAAAAAAAACACAATCTTAAAAATTAACATTTTGGTGCCCCCCCCCCACACACAACAAAGTACACACACCGCACACATACACAAGTACAACGGATGCTAAGTGGTCCTCCAGCTTAGCTGGCGGACAACAAAAAATAACCCTTTTATCGTCTGTGAATTTGACCCAATCCTGTTTGCACCCCACGTGGGCTTTGGGGCAGTGATTTTCTTACAAGTTTGATGGTCATGCATGTCATTCAGACAGAAGAAACAAATTTAGAATGTCAAAGAATGCCCTTATATTCAGTTCATGTGACATTTAATCAAATCTGTCTTAGCCCCACATGGATCTTGGTCAGTGCATCCTTCGGACCATGAATTAGGAAAAATAGCAGGCTGATTTAAGGTGGGTAAAACATAGAATTCAAAGAACACCCTCTTTAATCAGTCACTGTGGTTTTGACCCCATCTGTGTTCACACCATATGACTTTGGGCCACTGGTTATTATGACCAAATTTGGCTACAATCAGCCAACACATGATAAAGGAATGTGTGAAGTGCAGGGTTAATTTGAGAGGGAATAAGGTATGAATATCACAGCAACTGTTGAAGGCAAACAAATCAATTTGAATTGTAGCTTGTTGTATATTTACTTTTTAGGAGACGAAGTTTCTCCTTACCAAGCTCGAAGGTAGTTCATTAACTGGTTTTTAAAAAATCCAGGGTATAACAGGTAGCCATTCATTAGTTGTGAGCACCCGACACATATGCCAGACACAGAACAGCCATACATGGCTATTTAGGAAAGATTTTCAGGATGGGGATGGGGGCGAAGTGGGGAATCCGCAGGAGCTTGAGTGTAGGACAGGAGGGAGCGAGAGTAGGCAGTGGCGGGACCAGCGAAGGGGCACAATTCCCAACATTCCCCCGCCCCCCCCCCCCCAGGCCAGAAGAAAAGGGGCAAAAATGCAGCGATTTGGGGCCAAATGTCACCAAATTGGGGCAATTTTGGGGCCCAAAATTGTTTAAAATCTCAAACTGGAAGTTCCACTCCCACAAAAAATTCATTTTTCCCCCTGTCCCCCCCCCCCCCCCCAGAAAAAAGTCTGGCGCTGCCCACTGGAGGGGAGGGGAAGCTTGGAATTGAGGTTTTGGTTAAAACTGTTAAGATTATTGGGGCGGTCATTGGGGAGGGCAAGGGCCATTCAGGTGTCACGGTCGTTCTATCTTGTGCATGAGCCCCCCCGCCTGTATAAGCCAATGATAACCATTAAAAGGTCAATTTAGGGTTTTCGAACTGTGGTAGGGACGACCGCTCTATGGCTACAACGAAAACAATATTTTTGCTCGGTTTTCATAGAGTTTTAATTCGTCAAAAACAGTGGCCCAATAGGGTTGTCCGGCTATATTGGTTCAAAGAGAGTGACCCTGAATCGACATTTGATCTCATCTGTTACCCCACATAAGGGCCCTTGTATCAATGTATAAGTATACGAAAATGTAACTTCATGCACTACTAAAACACTAGACAACATTTTAACCACATGCACAAGATAGAACAGACCGTGACACTTGATGGCTTTGACCTCCTCATTGTTATCCCATTTTGGTTATACCAGAATGTGAACGTGATCATCACGGCACTAAAAAAGCTAGACAACATTTTTAAATGCACTGACCAGAGGAAGTGGGCGGGATACGGGGATATGAGCCCTTAAGACTTCAATTCGTGCCTCTGTAGCATTTTTAAGACCCCCCCCCCAATTTTGGAAAGGTTTTGCCGTGGGAAGCTTAAAATTGAGCCCAAATTTTAATTCCATGCTGCACATCCCTCTGAAAAATGTGGAGTGGCCCTCCCCCAGTTATAAATCAAACAGTGTATTGGTGAAAATTGTCATGTGGTAATTAGTATTATTGATATCTAAATTATATTGGCAATAGGAATTTTGCCAGGTTGTAGTTTGGTATTACATATCCAATATTTAAAGCAGCCATAAGGAGTGCTCTTTGTGGGGAAATAATTTGTGTTTTGTGACCACACGCTTTTTTGTCATTACATCGCAAAGTCTCTGTAGGGTTTTTGGGCGGCCCGCTTAACTATTTTTAAATATTGAAAGATAGAAACACTGTTTCTTTAAAGTCACAATGTTTCATCAAGTAAACTTTCTGTTATTCTTTGTCGGCCCAAAGGCGAATATACCTTCAAATTCAAACGGTGTGTAAATAAAAGATTATTTATGTACGTGTATGAATTATTTCAATAAAAGTATAAACCTTATTGGCATTTTTTAAAACAATTTTCAAACACTAGGGGAAATAGTACATTGCTTCCTCCTCCCCAACTGCATTGCATATTTAGGATTTTGTTGACTTGTGCTCTGCTTTATGCCTAAGGTAAATGTATGACTTTTGATTAAATACTTGTCTTACATTGAAATAAGCTAATGGAAAAGTACATCATTAAAATATGCTCATGAATATGAGCATTTTGTTTAAAAATATGGCTTTAAGCAGGACGAAAAACAATCTAGAACACTCATGTTTTTATGGAAAAAAAATTATCAAATCGATGAAAGATTCACGTGTCTTCATTTTTTACTCACTCACATGAACAGTGATAATTTGTGCCAAAGCATAGATGTACTATGTTGTGTTTTTGTAAAATTGGGAAAATACCTATAGAAACCCCACATTTCTAAAAATAGCAAAACAACGCCCCGATTTATAAATATTTGTTTCTGCATAGGCTAAGGCTTGAAACTTGAGATTGTTGTTAAAAAAAAATGAAAAAATATTGATGCGTATTTTTTTTAATTTGCTTTAAAAATTACAGTGTTTAACGCAAATTTAAAGATCGCCATAGGGGGGAATTCCTCGACCTCCCTACCCCAAATATGAGAGGGTGGTTTGGAAGTAATTTCTTGTATAAGACATTTAAAGCGCATTGGTTGGAAGATATAAATATTCATATTGAAAAAATGCCTACATCTACACAACTGGCAGTGCCTAAAATGAAGAAAATTAGCCATATTCTGGTCAATTTGACCCGGTAGTTTAAGGTCAAAATGAGGGGGCTATAAAAGGCAAACTAAGGGGGTCAGATTTGTAACAATTTCTGTGCATGTATCTTTCATCAAATTCAGTCCCACAGCAAAAATGAACAATTTTGGCCAACCTTTGTTCCAGCCACTGCTGGTTCGTTCAGTCATAAACACCTAAGTGCGTTCTCATACTTGTAGTGGTGTAAGTAAGGTGTAAACTTTATTTTTACAGACCACCCCGATGAAAAACACGTCCGTATGAGTATTCATTTCTAAAATGTAGATTTGAATTATTCATTGTAAATTTGTAATTGTATATTTGTGTCATATGCTTTGTCTTTAAAAAACCTATTGGGTTTGTAGTAAGCACATAATTGCTAAGAGTAAGTTGAAGCACTTTGTTTTTAAAGATTGTGAGGTTTGGGCGTAAATAAAAGAATATATACGTGGGCATTAGAGGCGCAAACACCGACTACAGTACTGTAAAGACGACCAGTTTGTCCTCCTACCTACACCGATGGGAAGATCCTTTAATATTTTAAGCCTAATATAATAAGCTTTCGGACTTTTGGTACCTCTAGTTTGGAGTGTTACTTAAAGATGCAACGGAGAGATTTCAAGAATCTGTTATGTCTTGTATATGTAGTGGTTCATATAGATAGACAACTCAATGGATTTCTTACTTTTATTTTTAAAAGAATGACATTAAAAAGCATCGAAATGATACGTATGTGTTAAAATATAAAAGAGGAAACATTATTTGAATTCTTGAAAATCCTGAATATTTTCCTCTATAATGTCACAATTGACAATTACAATAAAATAACAAGGAAGGGCTGACGCGGGTAAAGCGTCATAGTCTCCCTTAGCGCATTCAGTAATCACAGAGATCAGAGATACAGAAGACTGCCATTCCCAGCCATGCCTTTTTTATATATCTGTCATTAAAATGAAAAGCTAAACACAAGTCACGAAATTTGTAGAACGCCTAACAATAGGTTTCCAATGAAACCACTTATAACAGAGGGGTCTTATCTAGTGTTATCTATCATAATAATACAAAGATAACACAATAACACTATATTTTTGGAACGCCTAAAAAGGTGTTCCAACGCTACAGTTATAGAAAAACATACAGGTGGTATAATTTAAAATTTATTAATTTAATATTTTTAATTTTTGTCAAAAATAACAATCCTCTCTCCATGGATTACATTGGAGCTATGATTAAAACGTATGGTAAAATTTAATATGGTGCATGTGTTTTATAGCTTTTCAACAGTTCTTGAACTCGTCTTAAACACAAACCAGTGTGTTCAAAAGTTGGACATTAGGTTAAGGTGATTGGGTCACGTTAGTTCCGTCGATAGATTTTGTTAAGAGTTGGTATAAATGAACTTTCATCGATGTATGTCAATATCAGAAATAAAAAATTGGGGTCACCGAACTCGTTTTTGAGAAACGTCTATTAAAAACGCCTAGTTGTTTCCAAAAAAGTTGTTACACAGTCTATGGAAAATTCAGTTTTTTCCCGGGACCATGTCGAATATTAAAAAAAAATCGGTTTCGATTGTTCGATAAACTTTTGTCCAACTTTAATAAAAATGGCGCACTAACAAGATCTGTCGATTACTGCAGAAAAAAGTAGGGGTTCAACGAAACTACTTTTTCTGTTTATTTCGAAAATAACGGCATTTTTAGTCGTCTAAATACCAACGCGAATATTGAGGTGCGTTAATAAAACGCCACAAGTGTCAGGCATGGCAAACGCTTATAGCTGACACATGAACAAAAAACAGCACGCCAAAAACTTGCGCCATGAATATAAACTTATGAGCATTGTTTTTCCTCTTGTAATTTAATTCAATATTGATATGTGATGTTTTGATGAGAATCAAAAAAAGACTGGCATGGTAAGAAAAGGGAAGAAAAGATTTATGGAAGGTGAGAAAAGAAAAAGTATTAAGCAAGGGCTTGTTCAGATTTCATGATTTTGAATGCATTTTAAACGTGTGTAGGCCTATAACACTGAAACCAGTATTAGCTGGACGAATATTATCCTCTACTAGTAGCAATTTTCTAAATAATGTTGTCAAAATTCGTTCATTTTACGAAAGTTAACGATATATATATTTGTCATTGGGAATTTGAAAAAAAAAAACATTCGCCACGTTGTATTTTTATGCAAAGTTGTCGGCCACTATGCAGCTGCAATGGCGCTGGGCCACACAAATTCCATGTTTTGGGTTGGAGAGAGAAATCACAGTAAAATGGAAATAAGCCTTCTGGTATCATTGAATGTGGGGGATTTAAGCTTTGCATCACTTCTGCATGTTTTTAAAATGATTAGGAAGTTCCAAGCAATGAATCAAATCTTCACAAAAGGGGAAGATAATCACAGTTTGGCTTATAATGTGCAGTTATAGAGACATTACTTTTATTAATTTGGTACGGTTCATCCAGTTACGTGAATTCCTTAACGGTTCCATAAAATGACATTAATTATTAAAAATGTCAATATCTTATATAAAAGTGTACTAAAAGGTGATTTGTTTTGGATATTCTGGATTTTACACGAGGAAAAATCAATAAGGCCGTCATTTATTTTTTTTTACTTTACTGACGAAAATTCGGTAAAAGACAAGTGATATTTCCTTCAACGAAAACTATATAAAATCATAAAACTCATATTTATCGTACGTATGTATTTGACAATTTATAAGAACTGTGAATATTGTTGGAAAACAAAATACTATTGTCTCTGAGGATGTATTCATTTAGAATCTGACATGGAAATTCTAAAGAAAACACTTCCGAAACGGACATTTGCAAAAAATGTGTTTTGAACAAATCAAGAGAGAAGCTGCTTAGTTTCGGAAAATGGATATTTAGTTACTTGATGGTCAGTTGAATAGCAATATAATCTATGACTCAAGTTTGTTATAATGCGTGAAAATATGGAAACAGCCCAAATAGCCTACATGCTTCTTGGAAAAAAAGGTAAAGGGCCAAAGCGTGCAGCTATCTTCGGAAGATCGCACAGTTTTTGTACGCAAGGGTGGTTTACGCGCGCGGGACATTGGAACGCCAGGCACGATTTTGGGAGAACTATTGATGGAGGAACTGGTGACGCGCAGCTGACGTTGACCCACACCTTAAAACGAAAGTTGCAGTTTTGAACACATCGGAGAGTTGGTCAAAAAGTGGCCAATAGCGTAAAATATTGAACTCTTCAGTTGTCAATTTATAATGAAGATCCAATTTATTGTTTTCGTTTTTCAATTGAATAGTGATATGGAAACAATATATTCAAGCAAACGATTTTCAATTTTACGCTCTATGTCCTTTGTGAACTAGTGCATTTGAACGGATTTTTAGGCGTCTAAAGTTTAGGGTGTGGTGGTATTTATTTTGTGGGTGGATAAAAGGCAGAAGCGGATATTTCATGTTCAATGGTTATATTTCTTTAGAAAAAAAAAATAGAAACTCTCCCGAACAGATCCAAGAAGGACTGTATCAGAGGAGCACACTCTCGTACCTCTTCCTAGAAACCATTGCGACATGTTACTGATGGTATTCTAAAATAGATGTACCGCTGTGATATTTTAACCGCGCAGGGAGACTTAGAATAAGCTCATGCACAACTCGTCATTGGGTGTGTATGAGCTGTATTTCGTTAGGCCTAAATGAGCGGTAAAGAAGTCACAGTGTTAAATTATCATTTAGACCATCGAGGAACGAAAAATCGACAATCCAGTTTCTTAACGGCCCGCCGGTCTTGCGGTTGGCAACAGATTATTATTCAAAACAACTAGACAAGATTTCAACTATGAACCGCCGGTCATTGGGTGGTTGAGTTTGAAACAGCCTCTTAAATCGCCTCACTTGCTCACATCATTTTATACTCCTACTACAAATTCATGTAACACAATTCATATTTATGTTTAGCAAAGGTAGATGGTCAATAGTCAAATAGTATTAAAGATAGTTACGTAAAATTCCAAAGTTAAAGAGATCATAATCTTGTTGATGTTGGTAAAACTATAGGTTGATTTACACTTGAGAGGATACTGTGTGTCTAAAAAAAGTTGCGTGCGACTGTGATATGAAGGACAGTTATTTGAGCTCAACCTTTTCACACAGTGATATCATGGTATGCAAACAAAATAAAAAACAAAACAAAAACATTATGTTAGAAAAATGTAAGGCGGCAACATCGGGAAACTTCAGAGCCAGCATTCAATTCCCTCCCTACTCAAGTTGCGATTCTCCTACAGCAAAATGATATGATGGAGTCTGACAGATTTACTCCGAATGAGAGATGGGAATACTTTTTGTGGACACCACTCCGTCTCCTACCTACTTTCCACTTCATTAAATATTTTCGGATTTGTTGTATGTAACGATTAAACGATAGCACTGCATATAAGAATTAATTTAAAAGTAGTATTGTTAGGACAAAAAGTTAGTGTAGTGTACGCTACTCACAAGATGGTGTGCGCGTTCATGTCAACCCTATCTGCAAAGGTTAATAAAATCCACTTTTGGAACATTAAGGTTTTTCAAAAAAGATGAACTATGCTATAACAGGTTTCCTTATAACTTAGGTAGTATGCAATGTCAAAACTCAAAGTATTTGTTATCTAATCAACAACAGACATGTGAACTCTTTGGCTTCATATTAGGATATACTGTGTCTCCCAGAAATAAAAGAGGGTGGAGACTGGAGGACGCACTAAAAAGCAACCCCTGGCCACGACACTTGATTGTCTTATTTTTATAAAAACAAAAACGTATAGACATGCAGTGATCCTAATTGCCTCTGCCTCACTTATCGGCAAAAATGCCAGCAATGATCAGCATACGGATAATGCAGGTTTTTTTCCTTGGACGCTCTGTCGAGTCAGTTATTTGGAGGTCACATGTCTGTATTCGTGTAATTGTCAGGCAGCAATATTTGACTTAAATGCCTTGACTTCTTGGCGTCGTAATCAGCGGTCATTGAGAGTAATGTTTTTAACATGGTAGTAATTACTGTCTCTGTGTTTATATCCATTAACGCCCTTACTTACGTAGTGAAAATCCTCAAGAGCTCGTTAAGGGTTGAACGGTGGTTCAGTGGCACTTGGATCACTATTTAAAGAAAAATCAACTCCAATGTGTGTGTTTTGTATTTAAAACACCAGGGATCCGTGGTCTCCAGAATAACACCACCCGGAGAGTAGTGGTTTTTTATAAAATCATTCTGTGTACTCATAAGGCTCTGATTGGGGCTTTAAATTTCAGGGTGAGGGCTAAGATATATATAAACGCTTTACAAGCATGCAAAATATAACTTGTGGGCCACACAATTGTCATGTGTCAGTGCTCTTAAACACGTACTTATATGGAACAGGACTTATAACATGGTTAATTGTTTGTGTTCAGTATATATTATATTTTGGTGTATATATTAATTCGAAATCGATGCCAATGCTCAATTTTCATATACTAATTTGAAAAAGAAAGTAATCTTATAAGGTGGCTGACCCAATCATGGTCCGATTTTGTATGTTTCCTATCACGGAAGCATCACTAAAATAGCTGATTACAACTATTGAGTAAATCGGTCCAGCCGTTTGGATGTAGGAAACCAAATAATATATTAAATTGCCCCAAAGGTGGTCGGCGGTCGGCAGTTTTGGGGAGACGATGTTGTTTATAACATACTTCAGAAGGAAACATTTTTTGGGTCTTACATTTCATCTCAAGTAGCTAGTTCCTAGTTGACACCATCTCGATGTTTTGGCTTTTCAAGTGCGATTTTATTTTCCATCGAAGATGTATAAGTCGAGTGGATTACGCCACAACATTGCAAGTTACCCAAGCATTAATGTGCAGCAAGCAAATGATGGCAGAACATCACCGCCTTGCACAGAGTTGGGTGGTTGTGCATGTAAGCAGTACAAAGTCCTCTGGTTTCTATTATTACATCGAGATGGTCTAAAATCGGAATAGATAAAGCCACTACATGCAAGTTACCCTAGCATATTGTGCAGCAAGCAAATGATTTTCCAGGATATCATTCGATGCACAAGTGGGTGGTTGTCTCTGTAGCAGTGCAAAGTCTCTGGTCCAATTATTTTAAGAATTAAGGACCAAGTATAATGCCTACTAGACAATTCATTTACATTTCCTAGCAGCTAGAAACAAAACTTTTTGATTGGTATGATATGCACACCCATCACAGTGGATAACTTCTCATTTCATTGACATAGTAATGGATGATATGACCCCTGGTTTTGTTAGAGTGTCCATTAGATGTACAATGCCCCAGATAGCACACACATGAGTGTTACAATATCTCATTCAACCAAGGGCAACGTTCAGTGGTTGTACTTGTACATTCCATTGACATGAACTGATCATGTGTAGTTCTAGTATCACATATTATACACACACTCAGGGGTGGTTTTCTAAATACACTTTGTGATGAAAGCTGTGAACTGTTTCCACAGAATGATACTATTCCGTGCCTCATATTGTCAAGCATTTGTTTGTGAAACTTGTTTTCCTGTAATAGAATTTGTGTAATCTCGGTGCAATGGCCTGTGGTTAAAATATGTAGAAATCTATTTGATTAACAGGGCACTCACCTATGAAATGGATATGGCTGGATAAAGGCTGGCATTTTTCAAACCAGTGGTGGTGTATTTTCAAAATTAAAGGTTGATGCATGAGTATTGGTGATACCTAAATATATATTGTATTTATATCATCTCTCTAATATACGAGAGGGTCTCCTATGATCTGCTAATTCTTTACAACTAACACATTTAATTTAACGGGAAAAAAAGATAACTCATCACTACGCGATGTTGTCTTTTTAAAAGACCATTCTTTTTATTATCATCTTATAAAAAGGTCTTCTTTGTGCCTCATCACTTTTCAACGTGAAGCCGTAACCAACCGAAGAAAGTATTGACCAATGCTTTTAAAATTAAATTAAATTCCACGATTCGTTAGTTTTTTTACCGTCACACAAACCATCCTATGAAAACAAACACAAGTCATTTGCAATATGCATAAGATCGTGTGTGCGGTTCACAGCATGCTTTTAAATATAATGACACATGTGTTATAAACAACCCATAGATTAATAATACGGCTGCTGCTGCTTCTGCGCTGCACTAAACTACTACTACACGCCTACCACTACCGACTACTACCACTACCCACTTCCACTACCACCACCACGCACCAACTACCACCACCACCACCACTCCGACCACTACTAACTACTACTACTACTACTACTACTACTACTACTACACTACTACTACTAACTACTAATACCTACTACTAACTACACTACTACTACTACTACTCCTCCTACTACTAACTATATCTACTACTACCTACTCCTCTACTACTACTACTACTACACTACTACTACTACTACTACTACTTCACTAACTACTACTACTACTACTACTATTACTACTCCGACTACTACTATACTACCTACTGCTATACTAGCCACCACCCTTACTAATAATTAAGAACAATTATTTATAGCCTCAACGGTACGATGCAATTTGGTACACATGTCCCCCGCAATCGACCCGTTTTTCTATATTGAGAAATTGTACAAACTCCATTACAAGTTATAACTGCCATTTGTTTCAATTTGTGGGAATAAGGGTGTATGGTGAAGAAACCCTAACAGCAAATCCTCCTAAGACGGTCACTGGAAATGTTAAGTCTCGTCTCAAGACAATTTTAACTCCTGATATGTACGTTGCGCAAACTTTCTGATGTCACAGCTGAATGGTTTTCTTTTTCTGCTTACCTGCTCAATCGTGTTGCCTAGATTGTTGTTTTCACAGATTATTAGAGTAGAGGCAAATCTGCATCCAGGAAAAGATCAAAGACTTCCGCCTATGGTCGCTGTGGGGTAACACCAACACAATCCTCACCTGACATCAGGTGTAGTGTTTTTTAGTATGGGAGCAACTGGGTTGTTTTTCTCTTCTCTTATATATGTCACGGTTCACAATATACTTACATTGTTACAATATTACCTGTTGACTTTTAAAAATTTGTTGATAAAAAAGCTTTTCCCCTTCGTGATTTCATAATGGAAATGCATGCAAGAACCTTTCACCGATGGTTAATGAATTTGAAGATCAGCATACATTTCATTTGCACATTTTATTTGCGACTTTCATGTACATTTTGTTTTATTAAATATAAATATTCTTACCGTCGTGTTAATTAAAGGGGATCTTAAAGGCACATATCTTTATCTGTTCCTTATGATTCTCAGAGAAATTTCAATCCTTAGCAAGTTTATTTTTTATATTCATGTTCTACTATTGGTTTCCTCCAGCTATATTTACAAATACAATGACCATGTTAAAGGTGCAACGGGCGATTTCAAACATATCAGTGTCCCAAAAATATCGAAGTACGATTTTTGCCCGATGTAAGCTTGCCATCAAAATGACCCCATCTAAAAGGATTAAGCTAAGAGATGTGTCTTGGTACCAAATTGTGAATTAACTAATTCGTATAGGAGCAAATACGAATTCAGCCTATGTTTTATATCAAATAATAAGCAAATCAGAATCACCTTTTTGCTCTCTCCTCTTTTAATACATTTCGGTAGCCAAATAAAAGGTAAGAAATCTTGACGTGTCTATCTATATGAAATTATATTATGACACAATATTTAGTGCCTCAAATCCTCGTTGCACCTTTAATGCATTGTTGATTTAGATTAAATTGCGTGGACATCCTAAAACTACCTTTTTATCGACTTTGGATCCCCATCAACTCGCTACAAACCCATATAGCTCAGATGGCGTCACGGGTTTTTTCATTCTACTATATTCGATTTCAGTTTCCCATTTCTAGAGCCCCTTGTGTCTTGTTTCTAAAGCCCCTCTAGGTTGATCTGAACTTAGTAACCAAAGCAATACAAAGAGATACAAAGACTGCAATCGTTCATGCTACCTACGAAATCACTTCTACCTTGCCGCCAATAAAATTAAATTTTTAAAAGTATTGGAATATTCGTGCAACCTGACGATTCGAGCAGTTTGTGGGGGGGGGGTGATAATGGTTCCATTCCTTTTCATCGCTCAACCGTTCGTGTGTCAGCACATATAATCGATCAGGGGGCGGGGGGGGAGAGATGCCCAAGGCCAAGAATACACGAATGTCAATGAAATATATTGAAAGCGGAAACCAACGTTTATAAAGCAATTTTTGACATAATCACAAACAGAAGCATTAACTAATCAATTTTGTTGTCGTTATTGTTTTATTATTTTAGGAAGCCTTGTTCAAAATCAATCGATTGAACAAATAAGCCTCCGAAATATCTGTGGCATAGTTATAATGTCTCTTGTGCTTTACAATATGTAGATGCAGGCGTGTTGAGTGAGTTATCCATCAAGCAATGAATCATTTCAACGCAACATTTACAGTTAAAAATAATATGTGAGTTTTTCTTTCCTTTCTCGAACGCGAAGCACACATCCCTTGATAACGTTTTTTTTCAGTATAATATTGCCTTCAACTCACCTACTACTTTATTGCTTTCCATAAACTACTTCTCCATGTGTTTGTTTCCGATTGATAACTACACGTGTTCCACCGGATCCTAACGTTTGTGCAAAGTCCAACAGTTTCACAACCTTCCTATAATGTATAAAATTGTTGTATGGGATCCAATTCAATTCGAATATTGCCATGACGTTTATGTTAATCCTGCAGGCTTGCAAAGGCCTCCAAACGAATTATTGTGTGGCAGTTCACCTTACTAAGACGCAAATACTCCCATTTTGAAATTAAACAATTAATGGCTGATTATTAGTTTCGGAAAATGTTTACACCGAAATCAACCGGATTATTTGCAAAACTTGAGAACATTAAAAAAGTTTCGAATATCAACTTTAAGTCAAAGAGAAATATATGTATTAAATAAATCTGCCCTTGGGCTACTATTCAACAAAAGTGCACTGTTAATCCCAAAGCAGTTCGACATTTTTATTTCGACTCATCCATACCGAAATTGCAGGTTTTCATCCTGTACTTATATCAATTTCTTTTCCCTCTATTGCTTACAGCCGGTCCTGTATATTTTTCCATTTCATGGATTAATAAAGTTCGTTTTCATCCTAGCCCTCGCGGCCTTTAGTGCAAAACGAAATTGAAATGGACATTTTAAATCTAAAATCGGGTTGCAGATTTTGTGTCACCACTGAATTTAATAATGGATTGTTTTTCTTCTTTGGCCCTACTCGAGATGGTAAATTAAGGGTTGCAACGAAGAATTATGTCAAGTCGTCCATATTTTCTTTAATAATGTAGTGAGTTCATACAGATCAAACATGCAATAGCTTTCCCTACCGTTTATTTGACTACAGAACTAACGTAAAATAAAACAAATATTCTAGTATTTCAATAGAAAACTAACTGAATTTCGTATTTGCTCCTTGAAATTAGAAATTTTCACTATTTTGGTACCAAAGAACACGTTTGGTTTTTTTCTTTCTCAGCGTTAATCCTTTCAATTGGGGTATTTTTGATAGAAAGCTTACACCAGTGCAAAACATCAGATTTTTAGGTTAAAGGGCACATGTTATTTGAAATCTCCTTGCACCTTTTATACCCTCGCTAAACTAACCAACTAATTTTGTACACGTCTAACCGGGGTTGGTACCTACCATATGCCCATATTTTTCATAATCGAACCCCCTATTAATTTATTTGGGTACATGATCGCTGATGACTTGGGATCCTCCTCCTATAAGTGAGTGAGTGAGTGAGGAGTGAGTGAGTGAGTATGAGTGAGTGAGTGGGTGAGTGAGTGAGTGAGTGGTGGGCGGGCGGGTGGTGGTGGGTGGATGGATGGATGGGGTGAGTGGGTAAGTGTGATTGAGTGAGTTTTTCTTTTTATGTGTGTGTGTTTTTTTTCTATATGGGAACCGAGATTATTATTAATTTTGCAGAGTACTCAATGATACCTATCCGGGTCCTATATACCACGGCCGGTCCCTCGTTAGAGATAGTCCTATCTACTACATATCCTGATTGCGTAACCTAGAAACTCTGGCTTTGCAAATGTGTACACAATTTTACCTGTATCTTACCTTTGCCCTACATTATCGGATACAATATGATAGCTGGCATAAAATTTGATACAAATTGGTATGTAGAAGGCAGTGGGCCCCTTATATCTGCGAGGTTTATTCAAAGGTTAAGGCATATTGGAGAAAACAATTCCTAGAATTCATTTGGTTGAATACAGGGGTCTCAATCGGCTATAATACCGTTTTTAATTTAATTTATTTGTTGCTATTATCTTAAGTGTAAGTAGTCCAATAATTGTATTATTTTTTACCTTTTTTCCATTTTTATGCAATAGCAACAATTTTGGTGTTAATATACTCTGAAATAGGTCCCAAAATAATATAGTACAACTCTAACCAAAATCAACCTAGTTGAACATGTAGAAATAAGGGGGGCAACGTTTGTACAGGGGTAAAAAAATAGAATTGTTCGAATTGATTTAAATGATGTACTATTTTAGTGTCTACACGAAGTTAAAAAAGGTTAGTTTTTTGCCCTAACTACGCGTTATATGATTCCCATAGACCCCTGTACCCCCCTTTCACATTTTGCGTTCCAATTATGCCACGAAATTATAGATGGTCAACCATATATTTTTCGGTTGGAATTGATCTGTTGCAATTAGATGTTGGTAAGGCAGCAGTCTTCGATTTTGATGGCCTAAGTCAATTTCGGGCGTTGGGTGCGACAACGTAACTTTGTTATAGCCAGTTTTTTTGGGAATTGTCGCTTATTCCTTTAATGATAACAACGGTTGAATTTCAATCCTTTATTATACATTTTTTGTAATGAACGCCTTATTCCGTTAATGAATGGCCGAACCCAACCCCAGCGTAAAGTTTCGAGCCGTTATATTGAAAATCCGTTTTATGATGTGAGAGCTAAGACGGATTCTGTAAGCCCCATAAGACCTAATGTGTACAATTGATATTGCCGACCAAAACGGTCACGATTTTGGTCCATAAATTCCAAACCAAGCATCCTTTAGCCCTAAATTTACAGAGAATGAGAAAAATTACAACAAGCTTTCCTTAGTTGCACAATTTTTGACCACCAATTCTAAAATGTGGGATTCTGAGGATATGGGTATTAGTTATCGGGCCATGGCCCCTTTAAAACAGTATATTCAATATGGGAAATGCACTCTATCACGACCGAGTATTCTGCAGGCACATGGATATACCCCTCGTCAGGTCAATTAAATCTATATCGCTAACTCCTAAAGAAAAATCTGACGATCATCTTAAAAAGGGAGGTAGGGTTTTCTTATCAGATTTTTTAAGTGATTTTGGAGTTAAAGGCGTTAGGATATATTACAGGCTCTCATCATCACTCTGTCTGTCTTCTGTCTGTCCGCTGTTCGGAGATCACATGGTCGTATAGCCTCAAATTGTGATGATTTTTTCGGTTTCCGAACAAGTTTTGCGTTTGCGGGGGGGTGTCTACTAATCGCGAGCCGGGTAATCTCCTAGTATTAATAAATAGGTAAATAAGGAATTTTTAAAAACAAGGACTCTTCTATATTGTTGTTATTATTACTCGACTAATAATTTATTCTACAACATTATTTTAGAAATGTGGCCGCTATTTTCAACCATATTCTATTGTTTTTTTAATCCTTAAAATTACATCAAAGAACGAAGGACCTTGCAAAACCGTTTCATGATGAGCTGAAAAAAGTCTTCTTTTAAAACTTCATCCCCCGCATTTTCGATGTAGCAACACCGTAACGAACCTTATTCAATTGATTATTCACTGGTACACTAAGTTAGGATAGGTTATGAAAACACCGTCGTCTGCCTCGCAATGATTTTCTTCATTCGGCCGTAATTCAAACTAGCATTGAATAACCAGAGCGCCAAGTATTTGTATTTTACCTTGAAATTGCATTATGATTAGACTGTCGCGCAACTCCGTTGAAGATACGAATGATAATTCTTTGTAAATACAGCATCTCTTTTGAAGAATATTAGCATTTGGAAATATTTCTTTGGTTTAAAGTCTGTCAATCGGGGGTTAAGACGGATGTGTCATTGGGGCTTACACCCTTCTTTTCGTTGTTTTTCAATTTGTTTTCATCGCATGTTGCGTATTATTTTTTTTCTGTGATATACATTCAGAATGCTTTTAATGTATTAAAACATAATACTGGCTGAAGTAGAACGAGTGTTAAATTTGTAACTGTTACACAAAATTAGAATTAATAGTAAAAGTCGTTTGTTTCGATAGATTATCAAATATGTGAAGATTCCAAGAGAACATAGAAATATTTTCAGTTTTGCACAGCTAGCATTTCACCACTCTACCTTGCTTGTAAAACCTTCCTAAGGTTATAATCTTTCTTTGCAAAAAACTACTGTAAGCGTACCGAAGCGATTTAGCTATATCATGTTTTTAGTTCCCAGGCAAAGATAAACGTAAAAAAAGAATCAAACTCAAGGTACAATATGTGTTAGTATTTCACAAGTTACCTCCAAGAATATGAGTTTCCATTCAAACGTTAGGCCAATGTTCCGTATGGTATTTTTGAAGCATCTGTGACAAAGACGAGGACGAATGTCTCAAAGTGCTAAGTAGTTACTATTCCTCTTTTTTTGGAAGTTACTCTGTTTATCAACTGATCATATTCATACCTTCGGGAGGAGATCTATGGTAATGTAACGGTCTAGAAGATTAAATCGAATCCTATTCGACTTCTCAGAACACCAAACATATGAGTTTTGCCTAACCACTTCGAACTTCTTAATCCACCAGGGTAAATTGCAATATATTTCGCCCCAGACAGAGACCTCAAAATGGATGACTCTTCCTTTTCGCTATTTTTACGTCCGATTAGAGAAATCAGGAACGGACTATCAGAAGCGTTTTGCAATAGGATTGTTTTTTTTTTCTATAAAAATAAAAATCTTGCGGCACCAATTTGCTCAACGGTTTTTATTTTAATATTTATTATTAATATAAAACGAAGGCTAAGCCTACTGTGAATAGATGTGGGACGAGGTACTTAATCCAATTTATGCAAAGTTTAATTCTGCATGAAGAAATCGAGAGCGGAAGGAAATGCCCCTGCAAGGCTGAAACTACGAGCTTTGGATAGGGTAGTGTATGGATGGGACACGTATTAGTTTCAGAACTAGTTCAACATAGGTTGAGATTGTTGAAAACTAGGTTTCAAGTCTTTCGCCTTCCAAAATGCTGCAGTAGGACTCTACGGCGAAATAAAGCAAATCAACCAGGGCAATAGAGAGAGTATATATATAGTAGATATATAGATATGATAGACATATAGAGATAATATATATATATATACTAGCCATTAAAGTGCTTGTTCCGATCGTTTTGGGACCCCCTGATTTACACGGAAGTAGTATTCGATTTGATTATCAGATGAAAGGCTAGTATGTTTCTCAGTGTCGTCCTGAAATTTGAAGCTTCAAATCCATTTCATTCCCCAAGATAAAACAAACAAAACCGCCGCGTTTTAGTGGTTAACCATCCAATATTCAGCACAGTATTGAATAGGGTTTGCAACATGCATTATTGCATCTACCATCAAAACAAGGTTTGTTTCCCACGGGTAACTTGATGGGGTGCACATGATTTAAAAATTCCCCGTTAAATTAAGGAAAAAGATTCAGTTAAATTACGGAAAAACCTGTTTTAAGAAAACAATATTAAAAATCAAAAAAAAAAAAAAGTTAAAAACATAGCCTAAAAATGTTAATTACGGAAATATGTCAAAAAATTTCTTGGGCAGCAATATTTCCGGATTTTTTTTTTTCCGTAATTTTAAATTACGGAAAAAAAATTTCTGTTAAAAATAATATTGTTTTCCATAATATGAGACAAATTTCTGTACAAATTCGTCAAAGTTCCGTAAATTGACCAGACAATCGTAAATTTACCACCCCTTAAAAATGCCTGGGAAATACTGATGCCAGACATTTCCGTTTTACGGACATTTTAACAGTTTTTTTGTTGTGTTATGGGCAGTGCCAGGCTCTCATATCAAGTAGCGAACACAATACAAATCATTAAATAGGAACAAGCCCCTTTAATATCGATGAATCTAAACAGCATCAGGTGGTCCAGACAAATGAACTGTAGAGCAGGAGAGGATTTATTACACGATAGTAATCATTCAGTATCATTACTCGGAGTTCACGCAGCTATACACCACGATCTTCAGATGATTTCGAATGTATGTTATTGTTGGAGCTAACGGGTGGGCAAACGCGCGAAGGCGAGGTACAGAGGCGGCGAGCAGTTGGGTTAAAGGCCCGACTCAGAAGATTTCCTGAGGAGGGGGCCCTCAATTCCAAAAAATAGTGTTTTTTGCTATGTCCATCAATGCTTGTCCATATAACTAATCACTGTGTGAAAATTGCTAAGCTTAAATCGAATTCCATATAGAAAAATCCAACTTTGTTTTTTATAAAATTCCGGATCCGGAATTTTGTGATACACAGTAACCTATGGGATGTAATACTATACACATATTGTTTCCTGCATCAAAACGAAAAAATCCCGATTCATCAAAATTTCGGAATTGTGCTTTTAGGATACTCTCTTTAGTCTAGTGAACTATTTTTCATTATTACAACAAAAAAAAATGATATTTCGAAATCTCTGAGTCGGACTTTACATGCAAATGGCGTACGCAACTCAGCAAAGTGAGCATCAGTAAACCGCCAACATGACATGCAATTTACAACGTCGTATTAGCCACGTTTATTTTGTTTTTCCCGCTGCCTTACAATCGAAAAGAAGTGATTTAATTATTGAGATTTATCCGGGCATTTACCTAAGAAAGATGCTATTGCATGGAAATCCAAACCTCTTTATACAATGCTGCAATTAACATTGTTACTCTCACTCCTGTTGCCCTTTCTACTTCTTGTTAGCTTGAGGCTAATATTAAACCTGCTTTGTCGAGGCTGTTAGTCAAGGGTGGCTTCAAAATTCTACTGTGGATGAGCAGAGGTTCAAGGCAGTTAAACCGGGTTTTATTGTTTGAGATAATAGAAACCGGTTCTAACTGGAAATATCCGTCTTGAACCAACGAGCAACAGGTGGTTGAGATTTAAGGCCGGTGTGAAAGCAGATATAGTCCGGCGGGAGCCATAGTCCGGGCTCCATAGACGATAACGGAATAAAGCGTGAAACTAATGCTGCGTGAAGAGTCAACTGAATCGAGTGCCCTATTCTTTTCCGTTGTAGCCGGACTATGAGTACCCCGGACTATAATTACTTCTACACCGGAATAAATCTCATGCACATAGCCATTGTTTGCATAAGCTTTATTCCGTACAACTACATGTATTATAGAACACCGCCCCTAATGTTGCTCTACTGCCCCTACTCTCTTACTATTGTTACCATTATTTTACTATATACTGACATATTAAAATACTTTTTTGAACTGGACATTATTGTTGCTTATTATGCTATTGATTTTTAAGCATTTAGACACGACACTTCCGTCTTACATAGCTACACCACACAGTCATCTGTATGGGCGCACATATCGGGTGTTTGGGCTATACTTTCCTCTCGCGATCAGATCTACCTCGCGCCTCAGCGAATGTCATGCAAAGATGATACACGATTCCAATGATGTTGACATACAAAACGAGATGAAACAGAAAAGCGTACAGTGTACACGTAATTGTCTCACACTCCGGTAACTCACACCCAAATCAGTCCCCAGGCACGGGTTCGTTGTTCGATAGTTCGACATTGATACCCAGATAGCTCGTAAGATTTGTTGACGATAACATCAGTAAAACTTTGTTTGCTTCTAATATTGTGTATTTTCCAGTCAGAATTAAACCTTGCACATAGAGAAATGTATTTTTACAGTATTTTCCGTGAAAACGTGAATGTGTTTATGTTTAATGGAAATGACGGCAATTCTCACAATTGGACCTGATGCCATTGTTTGAGTTGAATGCTGGAGAGGCATCGGAGTCTTGACTGCAGGGAATAATAGTGTTAATCATTCGTATTATTTTGTCATAAATATTGATACTCGGACTTACTATACTACAAAGCAACAGACGAAATATTTTCCCATGCTACGCTTTCATTCTCTAAGACACGCTCCGACAAATAAAAATGGATGATTAGGCGATAAAATAGGCAATTTCATTTCAATAGAAATAATAATAAAAGGTATGTTCTTCAACCTTTCAAATTCGATGTAAAGAGTTTTGAACGTAAACATTGTTGGTTGAAAAGGATGGATGTGGGAGGGATAGAAAAGAATAAAACGGATCCCTTCAACATGTTCAAAGTGAAGCATTCTCTCATCGTTTTTTCTTTCTTACCAAATTTACAAAAGAAAATAAAACATCGACACTCTTATTCTGGTTTTTATTGCAAAAGGCTATCCCCTCATCGGCACTCTTCCTTGTTGTCAAAAGGAAAGCAAACAGTCAAAACCTATATCTTAGATACCATGTAATGCTACTGATGAAACCGTCGCTTTGTAAGACAAGTACTTCACAGGAAGGAATATGTTCTTACACGTCTTCACAATCTGTCATTTCGATAAGAATTTGCCTTCCAGTGAGTGGTTATTATATTCAGATATTGGAAGTCGCACACCTTTCAGTAAGGTATGTAATAAAGTATCAAAACACTTGAACTTGCTGCAAGACTCCAGTACATGAAAATAAACTGCAGACAGCTAATATACAATCTCAAAACGTCATAATCGGGGCTTATTTGAATCAATGCCACCATATCGCATTTAATATATTATGTATGATTTACGAGTGTGCTTCTTTTTATGCGCTTTGCAACCTTTGGAAAAAGACCTTTTTTATAGCAGAGTGGTATTATTCATTATTATTTTGATTTATTTACTTAATATTATTATTTTGTTGCCTTTTTTTCAAATATTAAAACACAACCTTCCTGTATGAACACAATTGAAGAGTTGAATTCTAAAAAAAACATATTCCTGATACATAAACTTTATCAATTTAAGTTGTTTAATGATGTTCGCTTTGAAAATATCATTTTTTTTATAAGTCAGCAATGCCGTAATTGTTTTTTAGAATACTTATTATAATGGACGTAAGCTGTTTGCAGCAAAAAAAATAGCCCTCTCTAAAAATTGACAAAAAAATTGAATTCAGATGCAGTTCTCTTTATGCATCTTTTATAAATGCATACGTATCAAAAAGAAAAAAACATCATTTATTAACAAATACGATAACATCAGTAAACAAAATACAAAATTTTATTAAATTAAATTAATTCCTTCAAACGTAATTACACAAAACCACTTATTTTTTTTCATTTTAAACGATCAGTAATATTGTCGGCTACCACAAAAATAAAACAAAAATATATTTTGGTGGAGGCATTTTAAGTCAAAATTTCCGGAAATACCCGAAGATTTCCGAAAGGGAGATATGACAATATCTCAGGATGGAAAGGTAGTATGAGAGTCAAATAACCACATAACAACCAAACTCTGTATTTACCAGTATTATAACGCAATAAATTTCTTTTTGAAAAAGAAATGGCTCCTAAGTTGCAACTCATCCTTTCAATTACGGAATATAATGACGTACACACTGTGCGACGTAATTGCTGATATCTGTGCGACTCAACTTCTCAACGCTGTAATTAAATATAAATACAAGTATTGTAATGTGTAGCTGTATATTGTTTTACTATTTATCGATGGTCTCAACATCAAAAGAACTGGGGCATCCACTCTGATCGGAATCTTCCCTGTTAAAACATCCGTTGTGCTTAGAGTGTTGGTATTGTATAAACTCAAATGTTGGTGCCTAACCAACTTTATTTCTAGGTTAATAGATTTAAGAAAGAGATTTGATTGTCAGATTCTTAAAGGGTTCTTTAAGTATTACTATTCAACTATTACGTTTTTTTTAAACAATGTAAGGAATCCTGCATCCTGTACATTCGATATCCACACACCGCGATATTCCCATGAGGCCTTGTAAACTTCCACTTCAATTTCCACTGTAACGACTCTAAACATAACGCTGTATTAAAGACGCGTATCTACTGCAAATTTGTTCAATGGTTTTAGAAGATTCAAGCTGTAGATAGTGTTAATACCTCCATTGTATGATAAACTTTTTAAAAAATATATTTTCTCAATTTTATTTGAGAAAGATTCAACGGGAAAGCACTTTGTTTATTATAAAAGAGAGAAAGGGGATTCCCAGGAGTTGTTTTGCTAAGTGCACGTCTTAGATTGCACAATAGGGGAAATGGGGAATTCCCCAAGAGGATGCTAAACTTAGAAGCTTGTGTATGCTTTAAAAGATCAAAACATGCAGAATCTAGGGAAATCCCCCATAGAGTATATATATGAAGTGATGTAATTCGGGTGATGAATTCAGATTGGTCAGCTAGAGTACGGTTATGTTATGAATAGAATATGTTGATTATTGTAGAAACGGGGAAGCTATCTGTGAGTAGTTAAATACTATCACTGGAAGGACTCTCGCCAGATACACTTCTAACAAGGAGCTAGAAGATAGCTAGTTTTATCTTACAATAATGGTAGATGTGAGCTCCCACACACCCGTGCCAGGATATATATATTTTAATTCCAGGTGAGCAGAGTGCTGTAATTTTTCTAATTGCGTAATTTGAAGCGGAAGGTGCTGGGAATCAAAAATAGGAGTATAAAATTGTGGACAGATAGATAATCACCACGATTTCATCTTGACTATATATGTGGATTTATTATCGTCGATGGACTTAATTGAACCTTGTCGTCTTGAAACTGCGGGACAAGAGTACCTTAAGGACTGAGAAGATTCCCTTGGAATATAATAAATGAGGAGTTTTGTATGATCGTGTGCGCTGTCATTTTAAGTCTTAGCTTTGGAGGACAATCATCGTTGAACTGGCAAACGCTTCGTGTGGACATTAGTGGAATTCTTGAGGACAAAGTTATCAGTTATATAAATTGTGTGCAATTGTGTTATTTTGATTTATGTCATGTTTGGACATACCAAATTCTTGAACCAATTACAAATCATTAATATTATCTGTTGTGTAAAATTTAGATCACTTGTGCACAGGCTCAAGTTATTGTGTTTGAAAGGTATTTCTGACCCTTAGACGTCCACGGAGACGTCATACAGAATTGGGGGCTCGTCCGGGAATGAAATTGAGATAAAATTTGTGCCTTTTTGTTCAGAATTTACACCTTAAAAGTGTGGTGAGAATATTGTAAACATTTTGCACATGTTTGGCATACAAAATCTTTGTGTGTATTAAATGTACTACCATTGTAGTTTTGTTCAAGTTAGTATATTGTGTTGTAGAGTATAACCTCACAACGGAGTTTGATCCCGAAGTGTTCATAGGGCAAATAACGTGGGAGAAGTTGGATGTGAGCTGAGAAAGCCTGTAATGAAACTAGCCAAGCATTTAGGACTCTTTGAGGCAAAACATGCTATGAGAAGCAAGTCATCAAAAAGAATTTGATTGAAAAGTTTGTCCAGGAAGATTTTGGGATAGTTCATATGGATAGGATAGAAGGGGTTCTGGAACAGGGGCACAAGTGATGCCGTAAAATTAAAAGAACGTGAAATGCAAAAGGAAATTAGAGAAAGGAAATTGAATTGGAAAAAGAAAAGTTGCAAATGGAGATGCAAAAGATATGCAACCAAAGGAATGGCAATGCCAAAATGAATGAAACAAAAAGAAATTAATTGAAATGAAAGAAAAAGAATTGGAAAAGGAAAAATTGCAAAATGAGATGAGCTTGAAGCTCAGTTAGAGTTACAAAAATTGAAACAACAAGCTAGCTCTCATCAAACTCTTCCAAGCCCTCTGGATTTGATGCGGCGAAAATATTCGCCTGGTTCCAAAATTCAGGAACAAGAAGTAGGACAAATACTTAATTACACTTTGAGAAAATTGCCAATAGCTTGGAAATGGCCACGGGAATCTTGAGACCTTGTTGCTACAGTCAGTGTTGCATTGGAAGCCCGGAAATATATTCGGCAAGCAGGTAGACAGATTGTAGTGATTATGACGAGATTAAGCAGGCAGTGCTCAAAGCATATGAATTTGGTGACAGAGGCATAATAGACAAAATTCAGGTCAGTCTGGTCAGAAAAGGATGACCAGACCCATGGTGAATTTGCCCGCCCGTAAAGGAACAAGTGTTGATCGCTGGCTTCTCTCAAAAGAAGTCAGGCAAAATTTGGTTAATTAGGAGTTGATGTTAGTTGAAGAGTTCAGAACAGTTTGTTCTAAATCCAGATATTAAAACACCATCTGGATGAAAACAAAATTATAGTTTGCGTTGACGACAGCCGTCAAAAGGCCGCGATTTATGCATTGGACACACAAATTAGTCATCATACTAGTAGCCTAGCCCAATTATTACTAGGTACAACAAATATAACAATAAGTGGGTCTCTAACAAAGCGTCTCATGGTAGCACTCAGGAGGGAGGGGAAAATCCCAGTCAGGTTCCCATGGAAAGGGGTGTAAAGAAAGTAATGGTGCCTAATCAAAAGCATGGGATGGGACCCACACACAGTTCACATGCAATCGCGGTAAGAAGCCAGGACATACAAGGTCACGGTTGTTGGAGATACATGGCTATCCACCCCAAAAATGGAGAAAGAAGCCAAAAGTGAGTCAAAACCAATAGGTTGTTGCAGTTACTTTGCAGGTCAAAAGTTCATTCTTCTGTTCAAAAACAAGAAAAACTTACACAAAAGCGGAATTGCACAGGAAAAAGTAAGGGAAAACGACTTTTAAGCCTTGTTTTGGAGGATTTGTGTCACTTCAGGTGATAGTTTAGATCCAAACCCATTAGAATCATGCGGGACTCGTGCTGCGCGCAGTCCATGATATTGGAAAGATGCCATTCCATTTGATTATTGAGAGTTCCACAGGAAACTAGTGCATTGATTCAGGGGTAGGTATGGATTGTATTAGGTCCCTATTCACAAATGAATTTGAAATCAGAATGGGTTTCTGGAACTGTCTACAATTAGTGTTTAAAGACAAGAACTCCCAGTAAAAGGGGTATCCATGTGTTTAGGGAATGATTTGGCCAGGGGTAAAGTACTCCCAGATCCCATAGTTTCCCCAGGTGCCCGTACAGTGGATAATTGATGAGGAATTAGACATTTTCCCAGCATGTGCAGAGTGGCAGTAACTAGGTCAATGACAGAAAAAGCCTCACAGGAAAAAAACAGGAAGAGGTGGGTGATGCGTCAAAATACTCATACATATAGGAAGAGCGTTGAGGGTGACTTGTTCCCAAATTTAGAGGATACTTTTCTCTCAAAATTAGGGAATTGGAAGATCTTCCCTCTTCAGGGGGACTAAATCCCGGTTAGTGAAAATCCAGCCCCCCCTGAGCACAACCAAAGTGACAAGCTCGTAAACAATGAAAATCCATGCACTGAGCATGCATGATAGCGTTAGGGACTGTAAAGGAGACCCTTTTAAGCCATGACAACTGGTTAAATGAGGCAGCACAACGACCCAAAGCACTATGAAGGAAATTAGGTGGAGGGCATGTCGCAACAGGAAGCCCGAGCAATTCCGTTGTTCTACAAGCAAAATGGTGTCTCATGAGAAAATGGCGACCACCGTGCCACTTGTAAATGAAGAATGGAAGGTTGTGCATTCAAATTTAGTGCCAAAGGTATCCCATAGGGAAGTGATAGGCATAGCCCAGGATAGTCCCATGGCCGGACACTTAGGTGTGAGGAAAAAAACACAGGACAGAAGTAGGAGTCATATTTGGTGGCCTACACTCAGAAAAGATGTGTATGAGTATTGTAAGATTGTCACACATGTCAAATGGTGGGCAAGCCCCATCAGAAAATCATACTGGGGGGGGATCCCTTGCAACCAATCCCTATTTGAGAGCCATTTTTAGTAGGGTCTTATAGATTGCGTAGGACCAATTTCCAAAGACCAAGTCAGGAAATCAGTTTTTACGACCATCTGTGTGCTCCACAAGATTCCCTGAAGCAATATCTTTGAGAAATATAGGGCACAGAGTATAGGGAAAGCTCTAACAAAGTTTTTCCACCCTAGTAGGCCTCCAAAAAAAAAATCATCAGTCTGATCAAGGATCAAACTTCAGTGTCGGTTTGTACCAACAAGTTATGGACCAGTTGGGGATTCCATACAGTTATTCAGCATAACACCCAGAAACCCAGGGGGCCATAGAAAGGTACCACCAAACATTGAAAACAATGCTCAAAAACCTATTGTTTGAATTGGAGGGGATGGGATGAGGGAGTGTTCATATCCTTGTTATTGCTACAGGGGGCTGTCAAGAGTATTAGGATTTGGTCCATTTGAGTTGGTGTTTGTCACAAAGGTAGGGGATCATTGAAGCTACTTAAAGCAAAAAGTGGTATTTTGTTGGCAAAATCCTGATGTGAATTTGTTAGACTATGTGTTTTCTTTTTTTTTTCTTATAATTCAGACAACAGGTCAAAAGAGGCTGAAATTGCCAAACCAAATCTCAAACAGAGTCAGGCACAAATGACAAACCTGGTATGACAAAGATGCCAGGAAAAAAGAGTATTCAAACCAGGAGACGAGTTTTGGCATTTTTCCAATACAAGGGCATCCTTTGCAAGCCAAGTAGTCGGACCATATGAGATTGAGAGTAAAGTGGGAGACCTGACATGTGATCAAAACACAGGTAGACGTAAAAGTCGACAATGTATGTAACATAACTATGCTCAAAGAGTATAATGAAAGAGATGATGACATAAACCTGCATGTGTAATGTCATCTAGAGGTTGGTTTTACTGTGGTACAAAATGATGACACCACAGGAGTTGTACCTGAACAAGATTAAGCACTGTAAACAGAAAATGATATGGGGTCAAATCAAAATTCTGACATACTGCCAATTTAGACAGAAACTAGGTAACCTCCCAGAAAAGTAACAGGTGAGTTGAATTGAAAGAGTTAATTCATGAGTGGGAGACCATATTTCCTGATGGAACCAGTGAGACTCATGTCATAACCCATGATATCGATTGTAGGGTGTTCCGACACTGTAAAGAAACATCCTTATAGGGTGAATCCAATCAGTTGAAAACAATATCAGCAAATTGAGGTGATGACATACCCTGTTAGACAAGGAATATTTAGGAACCCAAAGCAATAGTGAATGGAGTTCCCATGTATTCTGGTTCCCAACCTGATGGTTCATTCGATTGTCACAGATTTCGGAAAGTCAAACTCTGTTTCAAAACCGACTCATATCCGACCAACGGATGATGATTGCATAGTAGAGTTGAAATGCCAAATTTGGTAGCAAAATTTGATTTGTTGAAGGGGTATTGGCAAGTTCCCCTGACTGACCGTGCCATAGAATTTCAGCCTTTTTTTTGTACGCCCGATGGCATTACCAATACAAAAAAAAGAATGGCATTTGGTCTCAAAAATTCTGCCGCAAACATTTTTAGAGAAGATATTAGCCGACAGAGTAGTTGCAGACATAGAAACAATTGTTGAAGCTATGTCGATGATTCTCATTGTGTACAGGAAACATGGGAAGAAAACCATGAGAAAGCTCCACAGTATTTAGAAATTATCGAAAGCAGGTTTAACTGTGAATCTGGTTGAAAAGTGAATTTGCCATGCAAACAAATGTCACATATGATTTAGGGCCTGTTGTAGGACAAGGGCAAAATAGGCCAATCACTGCAAAAGTGAAGCAATTGAGAAATTCTCCACACACAGAGTAAAAGGATTCATGAGACTTTCTTAGTATGGTCGGGTATTACAGAACATACTGTCCAAATTTCTCAGAGAACGAAATTGGTGTCAGCTGAACCAACCTTCTGAAGGAAAAAATGCAAAATTGTTGGTCAGAGCAATGCCAAAAGCGTTTGAGAAAATCAAATCATTTGAGGATGCGCCAGTTTTGATTTGCGCCAAGACTTTCAGAAACAATTCAAGTCGGCAGCTGATACTCTATTGATGTAGGCTGTGGTGGAGAGTTCTCATGCAAGCAGATGAAAATGCTTTAGATCTCATGATGTTATTTCTCAAAGAAGTTTGACAACAACATCAGAAAAACTAATCAAACAATGAGAAGAATGTCTTGCATTGCTTATGTACATGCAAAAATTGAAGTGTACCTGAGTACAACAGTGCACCCCGTTCTAGTGTACACGGAATAACAATCCGTTGACTACCATCCACAAGATGAAAAACAGAAATCAAAGATTTGTCAGGTGGAGTTTAATTCTACAGGAATACAATCGCGACATAAGAACTATCAAAGGAAAAGAAAATGTCTTGGGTGATGCCTGTCAGAGTGCCTAACTTTGTTCAGAATGATATTACAAATTTATGAACTATAGGATGAAGGCAGCAATGCAAACCATGTAATAAAAAGTGTAAAATTTGCACTGTGTAAACTGTATTTAAAATTAACCACAAATGGTTTAAAGGTATAAAGCAGATTTGGCAAATATTTCATTCCATTTAAATTTTCGTTTAAGGGGGAGGAGCCTCCATTTTTCGATTAAATACTTTTAAAAATATTATTTTCTTCAATTGATTTGAGAAAAGATTACTCACGGGAAAAGCACTTGTTTACTATAAAAGAGAAAAAAGGGCTCCAAGAGTGGTTTTGCTAAGTGCAGCGTTTAGATGCACCACATAGGGGAATGGGGAATTCCCCAGGATGCTAAACTTAGAAGCTTGTTTATGCTTTTTTAAAAGATCAAAACATTGCAGAATCTAGGGAAAACCCCCATACGAGTTATTGACATATGAGTGATTGATGTTGTAATTCGGGTGATGCATTCAGATTGGCAGCTAGTGTAAGGTTATGTTTATGCAATAAAAAATGATTGTAAGTTCATGTTAGAAAGGGGACATCCTCTGGAGTAGTTAAATACTATCACTGGAAGGATTTCTGCCAGCATCCACTTCTAAAACGTAGCTAGAAAGATAGCTAGTTTTTCTACAATAATGGTAGATTTGAGCCCCACACAGTGAAGGATTATAATTTTAATTCCATGTGAGCAAGAGTGCTTTTAATTATTCTACTGTGTATTTGAAGCCGAAGGAACAGTGCTGGGAATCAAAATAGGTGATTCCCAAATTGTGGACGAATAGAAATCGTGGTGATTATCTTGGACTGATATTTAGGTGGAGCGATTTATCATCGTCGAGGGACTTAAATTTAACCTGTCGTCTTGAACTGCTGTACAAGATTCTTCCAGGAAGGGAGAAGATTCCCTTGGAATATAATACCTGGGGAGGTTTTGATTGCACTGTCATTTTGAAGGCTTCGCTGTGTGAGGACAACATCGTTGACTAGACGCTTTGTGACATTAGTGGCCATCTTGAGGAAAATAAGTATCAGTTATATTAAATTGTGGTAATTGTATGATTTGATTTATGTATGTTTGGAACAGACAAAATTCTTGAACAAATTACAAATCATTAAAATATGTGCTGTGTAAAATTAGTCACTTGTGCACAAGGCTCATTTATTTGTGTTTGCAAGGTATTTCTGACCTTAGGCGTCCACGAACGTTCATTAACAATAGTATTTTGGTACATAATTACTGTACAAACACAGAGTGGGTTAATAACAGGGGTAACAGGGGGTTCATTTGGCCGAGGGGAAATTCCCTGTTTGCGCAGATTTTTCACCGTTGGAGATGGCTTTGATGTAGGACTTTCTGGTTGGCGGTGGAAAAAAAGGGTGATTTAGCATAATTTTCAAGCCTTTGCCTCCAGGTCAACGCCTCTCTGGGGTGGACATTCCGACACCCCCACCCGCCTGTTACGTTTCTGGTTAAAAATACTCATCGAGTTTCGAAAAGGGGTGGTTTAATGCCTTATATTATTAAGTGTAACTGCTATTTTTGTAATGTCTTCTGCTAGGCATCTGGTCTGGAAGGATGGCGAGAGAGAAAAATGGAGAAGAGGTCGAGAGAGAGAGAGAGAGAGGCCAAAAAATACAAAATAACATGTTAAAAAAAATATCTATATATCTATATATATAATATATATAGAATATTATATATGTAAATTACATCGCCAGAAAGAAAATTAAAGTACCCTTCTATCACGTTATTATTCAAATTAAAGACGTTTTCTCCAGGTGGGCCATAACAAAACGAATTAAAATCTGACTAAAACAAAAATAAAAATGGTAATAACAAAAATGTAGTCTAATGGCGCTTTTCTTTTGAAGCGCAATCCACGGCCCCGTGGTGTTTCGTCACCTAAATCAAATCCACCCCAACCTACAATAAACAGTAGCATCGAGCTCCTTTCTTCATTATAATAAAATAACCTTTCAGTTAAAGCACTATCAGGAGTTGCTTAAACAGAAAATTGATTTTTGATGTCTGAATAAGTACAGGTACCCAACATACCTGCAAAGCTTAAGGCCAGAAGCAAGCTAATAAGTACAAAATCGATATTTTAGTAATTAGTTTCTGAACGGAAACTATTCTACAACACGTAATTGAATGGAGAGTCATCTCTTTGAAACTGCCGTTTTTTTTTTTGCTTTTTCTGTAAATTCTTTAGTTGTAAAAAGTAACTTATGTGAATTATACAGGTATGTCCTTCACTTTTAAGCTATTTCTGCAAATTTAAAATATTTTGTCTCATCCGGATGAATCACTGATAGTGTCTTTAAAGAGACATGAGGAGATCTCCAGAAAGAAACGCCCCCAATTTTTCTCGAACCTAGGTTTTTTACATGTTTGGAATGCTTACCTATGTATTAGATCACACCTGAAGTGAAAAAAGCCGAATACGCCGTCTTTATGTAATAAGGTGATGATTTAGTAGTTTCTGTCGTGCACGACAGAAAGTCAAAGCATGGTTTTGTATGGGGAACGATTACGATAGCAGGCACGTTCAAAACAAGGTTTGCGGTTTTCTTTTGCACCTTTTTGTCCAATAAACCTTCCAAACGTTCTCGGTAAGTGGTCTACAACCGATCCAGTGAAATTTGAAAGAAATTTATATCCTAAAAAAATCTCCTCCTGTCACTTTAAAAGAAGAACTTAAACCATCTACCAACAGTTAACGTTAAACATAAATGTACTCTGTTGACCCCCTCAAACCTGAAATAGATTAAATTCCCCTAATACAAGGACAAGCTTCACAATCCCTTTAATTGTTACTATATTTATAACGGAAATAACTTTGTTACTAAATACGCAATTTGTAGTTAATAAAATTGCGTTCACATTAACTACGTTTGGCCGACACTTGATACAGGCCAAAGCTAAATCAGAAACCCCATATTGCCTCATTGTCAGCATTTAGCCAATGTGCTCGTGTTTAGTTTCACAGTCTTGAAACGTCTCTTGTCTGATTTTCGTCACTTTCCTACAGGTGTTGATAATTAAACTATTCAGACACAACAGAGAATATAGAGAGGTAATTCTTGATTTTATGAAATAAGATCCTTTTTCGTAAGTAATGTAACACGACTAGAGCGTAAAAACTGCCAAGTTTAGGTGTAACTTGACAATTTTGCTCAACATTGTCAGATAATAACTCGCAGACTTGAGAAAACACTCATGACGTCCTTAATGACATACGAAGCAAAAACAATGCTGTCTTTCAAGGACAAAGACTGAAGATTGCAGAGATCAATTTGATGATATTGTTAGAGGAAACAGTCCAACCAGTTAATTTTTCAGACCAATAAAAGAAAACCGCTAGCTTTCAATTGTTTTCTTTTCATTTTTACATTATTGGAACCATTGTTGTTGTCAAGTGTTGATTTTTAATACATATACAAAGATAATTATGGTTATGGGCAATAGGAATGGAATGAATGCTTTTTCTGGTGAGAAAAGTGTCTGGCAAAATTGCTATTATTATACTAAAGTAGACTTCTTGTGACAATGGAATCTTGATATGTCACATGTCATGAATTAATGATATTTGAAATTTGTCCCAGTTTCTGGACGTTCTAATTTGGTAGTTATGTTGGAAAGATAAAATTCTCTAAAAATGGCAGAGTCCTAACTGCATCTCGTGTACAAGGTTACGCTTCACTTCGCATGGAAACTAATATATTTCTACAATTCTGGGAGCAATAGAGGTCAATGCCATTGACCTTGTTTGTCATTAATCTCAATTACCAAATTTAAAAAAGATTGCCAATCATTTTTGTTGCAATTTCTGTGAAAAGATTAACAATTTGAGACCATTTTTAAACACATAAATGCCATTTGACGATTTATATATATAGTGAATCCAAACAAATGTGCATGAACAAACACAAAATTTGACCCTGACCTGTTTACTCAATTGTGACGCACTTGATGTTTTCATGATCTGCATATTTTCGACTTTCTATGCTGAAAAAATGCAGGAATTTGGTGAAAAAAATGAGGTAGATATGAAAGATTTTTTAAATTCACTCTGTATATTGAAATATATAATTTGAAATTTGACACCAAACTTCAGCATACACGTAATGAAGGATTTACACTTAAAATAGCTGTCACGAAATGTGTTCAACAGAATACTAGTTTAGCATAGGAGATCAGGAAATTGAAACAGACGGCATTTTTAGGCGAAAAGCATGAAACTACCCAATTCCGTTAAACCTCTTTCTTCAATCAAAAAAATTACTTGTTCAGAATAGTGAATCAAATTAATTGGTGAAAGTTGTAAGATACTTACAGGTGAAAAACGGTGTGTTAAACCTCTGTCTTCTTCTTCTCTTCTGTTTGATTCGGCTGGATATCGTTACAATACTTTAAAATACATCGTAACTTTAAGGCCATTGGTGGATAGGTTGTTAGACACACGTAGAGAGCCCTGGCAAGGCTCACCCCAACACTGCCCTCTCTAAATTTTATTGAACAACGGTAATAGATATGTTTTAGATGAGATTGCCAATACGGAGAAATTTCCGTATGGGAAATGAAAAACAGAAATAACTCCTGGAGTTTTCAGGGTGCAGAACAACAAGATATCGAGCAATACAAACACAAAAAGCTAAGAATAACAATTATTTTTTTAAATGACAGGTGCTTTCTCTTAAGAAATCTTTTTAAAAGAACCCAATTATAAATAGTTGTCTATGTTTACCAGATTATCCCAACTAAAAGAATCCATAGTCTCGTAATTTTCTTATAAATAATAAGAGAAAAGTAATTTCTAGTAAAATATACCTGCCCAAAAACGATCGCATAAATAATTAAAACAAAACTTATAAATACAACACAAACACACATACATCACCCGTCCCACGGTCCACCAACACTACAAAAACATGGGCCTTAGGGGACCCACCATAAATATACCCCCCTCTTAAGTGTCCTAGACCGCTAACTCGTACAGTACTAGCTCCCACAAACCTATAACAGCACACACAGACACCACAACACACACTCTCTCTTCAACAAACACACACACACACTCTCTCGATCGCCCTCTCTCTCTCACACACACACACCCACCCACACACGCACACACCACACCCACACCACACCCACACATGCACCGTCACCCACACATTCGGAAACATGGGCTTATGGGACCACCATTACACTACATACACTCTTACAAGTGGCCGAGACTCTATACGTCCGGTATAAGCTCACTGGAGAAGAAGTGCTTAATTATTGAGGGAAGCATTTACCTGGGCATCTATTTAGAAAGACGCTTATGAATGGAATTCAACCTTTTTACACAATGCCCATTAACATTTACTGTTACGCCTGTTGACCTTTCTACTGCTTGGTTACCCGTTGCGGCCTACTATAAACCTCGCTTCGATGTTGTTTTTCAAGGGACGTCTTTCCCAAATTCTATCTGGATGTCCGGTTGGTCATGGCAGTTAATACCGGTTTTTATGTTTGTTTAAAATGCCACTGGTTCTTACTGGCAATACCGCCCGGAACCGTCGGGCTAAAACGTTCTATTATTCTTTAATAGATTTACCTCTTCAAAAATCCTACGGATAAAGTTCATGGCACTGAGTCATTGTTTGCATAGCTTTAAATGCGCGTAGCCCGATCCCGCACGCCCTGGGTGCGGATCCTGTCCAAACCAAACCACAAAGTAAAGGGTTACATTGGGCCTATAATGGCCTTCTCCTTATTTCCTTTCTTTGTGTTTTTGTTTCTTTTTTAGACCCCTGGTATGAAGAGCGCTCCCTCCACACACCACTGGGTTATTCGTTGCTTTATTCCGTAAAATATCACAGACGTAACTCATGTTTTAAATGATAGAACAAGCCGTCCTATTTTGCTCTAACTGTTTTCTATGCCGTACTGTTATTTCTTTATTTTATTATATACCTGCACATAAATTAGGGTTTGTTTTATTTTAACGGGACATTATTGTTTTGCTTTTTTTATACTAATGATGTTTAAGCGCATTTAGACAAGTCGCACATAGCTACATCACACAGTCATCTGTATGGCCGCGCAATATCGATGTTTGGGCTACTTGCCTGTCATGATCACTTACCTCGCTCCCTCAAGCGAAGTCATGCAAAGATGATACACGATTCCAATGATGTTTGACATACAAAAGTAGAAAACAGAAAAAAAGAGTGTTCAGTGTACAAGTTACAACCATTGCAAAATTATGTTATTTGGTTTAAGTTAATGATAGAGTGCATATGATTAGCGGAGTCGTGACTGCATGGAATAAGATGTTAAGCACTCGTTAGACACACACTGGCCAAGATATTGCAACTTGCAGTAAAACGAAATTCTAATCGCAATTAATTTAAAATGTACCATGTATTCTTGACTACACAATACGGTATGTAAAATACAAGTTTTGTTTTCATACAGCGTTTTACTCCCCAAATCTCAAGGGTTAAAAGGCGTTTGATTATTGTCATGTGTCCTAACAGCTGGCGGAATAATGAACTGCGAATGATAACTTGCCAATGCAACTCCAGAAGGATACAAGACCACAGAAACAAGAGTTGTTTTCCAATTCAAGGTTGCTTCATCTCTTCTTGACATACCGATTTCGCCCTAAACCTTTAGTATAGATCCTGACAAACCCGTAAAGTTAATTTGACGACTATTTGTCATCCTGTTTGACGTTTCTTTTCTGTGCCGGTATTTGCTTGCTGGAGTACAATCGGCAACTTATCAATTAGCCATGCCTTTTAAACTGGCATATTTAGGGAACATGACAATCAAATTAAATGTTTTTCGCACTACTTATTCTATAAACACCTCTGTTTGACAAATCACACTTTGAACAATACTTACCATAATTTATTACACACTAATACAGGAAATGCCATTTCAATAGAAATAATTATTAGGGTTTATATTTCAACCTTTCAAATCCGGGTCAAAGAGTTTTGGAACGTAAAACCTTGTTGGCTTAATGTGGGAAGTGATAGAGCAGAATAAAACGGTTCCCGTCAAGTTTTTCAACCCCTGATTTGTTTGACACTTGGCAATTATCAAATAAAGCATTCGATCATCGTTTGTTTCTTTCCTTACCGATTTACAAGAAATAAACATCGACACTCGTTTCTGTTGTTTTATTGCAAAGACTATCCCCCTCATCGGCACTCTCCTGCTTTGTCAAAAGGAAACAAAACAGCCAGCCTATATTGGTTTGAGTAAGAAGATAAAACGGGTCCCTTCAATTTCATCACCCGAGTTTGACACTTTGCAAATTATCAAGTAAAGCATTCGTCCGTTTTGTCTCTTCCTTACCAGATTTCCAAAAAGAAAAGAAAACATCGACACTCGTATTCTGTTTTTATTGGCAACGAACTAAATCCCCTCATCGCACTCCTCTTGCTTCAAAAGGAAAGCAAACAGCCAAGCCTATATTGTTTTGATTCGGCTTGATATCGTTACAACCAATGATTTAAATACACTCCTCGTAACTTTAGCCATTGGTTGATAAGGTTGTTTAACACACGTGTTAGTCCTTGCCATAGGGAACAAACCCACACACTGCCCGTCTCATTAATTTTTTATTGACCACGGGAATTTGATGTATTTATGAGGAGATGCCGATACGAGAACTTTTCCGTAGGGGAAATGAAAACATCAATCCACCCATGGAGGTTTTCAGAGTGTAGAGCAAACAAGATATCGAACAAACATGTAGGAAAATCTATTTTGTTTTTTTTTCGAATTATGGCTATTTGAAAATCTGGGGTTGAAAATGGGTTGAAAATTTCAGATTTTCAGATTTTCAGATTGATTATTTGAAAAGAACCCACTATGGCGATTTTTCTATGTACAAGGTATACCAATAAAAGAATCCATATCTCTTAATTCATATCATAAAAGAGAAAGGTAATTTAATAAAATATATTGCCTAAACGATCACATATTCAATTAAAACACACACACAGACACACAAACTCTCACACACACACACACACACACACACCACCCACACACACATACTACATGCAACATGCACCCCCCCGCCCACCCATCCACATACGGAAAACATGGGCCTTATTCATGGGGACCACCATTAAATATAACACACGCCTTACAGTGTCCTAGCCCTAACTCGTAATACTAGCTCACTGAAGACATATGACCTATGGGGAACTCATAAAAGTGTAAAAAGGTGCTACTCTTCACCCCGAAAAGTTTTGCTTGTGCAGACCTGCGCATTTTGTCCTCGCAAGCGCCCCTGTCTCGATAGGAGAGTTCTGAAGGTCATAAACGTATCACTTTCTTTCAATCATCACAACACACAACACAACACTAATAATCATAGAATACATGAATTGAATTGAATAAACATGGATTTCCACCCGTACAGGCATCAGGCGGTCATGCCAACCTACGTTATTTTCTTGTACAGAAGAAGAAACAATACATCGCTGTGACCTCAATATCTGGGCGGGAAAAAAACACTCTGGAAAATGTCCCTGATTTGAGGTCGCAAAATACCTGATTCGTTATAAAATATATACCTCATAGATAGATCCCTTGTCATCGTGAGTGTTTAATGAAAGTCACATGACATGTATAGTTTCACTATTTTCGGTATAATACCTTTACTGCCCGGGTATAGTAACTTTCTGTCCGGTATAGTAATTTTTGGACCCGGTATGTAATTTTTGGACCGGTTATAGGTAACTCTTTTCCTTTACCGGTATAGTAATGTTCTGCCCTACTTAAGTCTCTTACTGCATCATAAAAGGATCTATCTATGAGGTAATACTAAAACAAAGATTAACTGCCCTTTATCGGGCCATGTCCAAAGCTAATTAACCCTCGGTGACTCGAACCGTACCATTTTTCCCCTCACTCGAGATCACCTCGGGTTCAATAGTTTTGACTGTCCCTCATGGACAGTCAAATATTTGTATAATATAATATTATTTCTAATTTAATATGTCCAAAACAAAAGTTGTGACAAACAAATTGCTATAGTGTGGTGGGGTATGGGGGGTTAAAAACAACGAATTAAAGCGACGAATTTAAGTTTTGAAAAGCGTGGTCCTGAATAATAGCAATCCCACCAAATTTTTAAAGCCATCCCCAAATCATAATTGAATTTTGTGTGCCACAAAACGTCGGTGTAACATTCGCTTCTGTTTAAAGACAGCGAAGTGCCCACGAAAATGTATAACCTTACATGTTCTGGCATCACGGAATTGATTCTCACATGCTATGGCTTGTTTTATAGATTTTCACTGCAGAACGTGTGCAGGGCAATGACAATGATGGCAAAATCATTTGCCTATTTGTATTTTTTGTCGAAAGTCGTGTAAAATTACCCTGTCCAACATTTTCTCTGTGACATAGTACTTGGGTGACCTGCCCACTAACTGAGTACGCAATCTCCTTGTCGACAAACGTGAATTTAATTATTGAGGGAAGCATTATCCGGCATTTACCACGAAGAATGCTTATTGCCAGGGATTAATCCCTTTACACAATGCTACAATTAACATTTTTAGCTGTTACGGCCTGTTTGGCCTTCTATTCTTGTTATATACCTTGAGGCTAATATTAAACCTGCTTTGTCGAGGCGTGTATCAAGGGAGGCTTCCAAATTCTCTGTGGATGAGCGGAGGTTCATAGCAGTTAAACCGTTTGTTTCTTGTTTGTAAAAATAGCAACCGGTTCTATAACTAATAAACCGTCCGGAACCGACCGAGCACAGTGTTGAATTTAAGGTCGTTGTTTCTAATATATTTACCGCTGGATATTTTAAAACCTGCTTCAGTAGTCTTATGGATACAACTCATACAACGCTTACAATTGTGCGTAGTAACTTTTATTCCGTAAAAATATCACAGAGGTAAACTCTATAACACACGATAAACACGCCCCTCAATGCTGCCCTACTAAAAAAAGCTCCTACTTGCAGTAGCTGTATTACTATAATATAGATTTTGTGGAACTGGACGTTAGTTTTTGCTGATTAATACTAATGAATTTTTTAAGCCGTTAGACAACGACATCTCCCGTCGTACATACTCCACCCACACATTCATCTTATGTCCGTGCATAATCGGATTTTGGGCTAACTTTCCTTTCGTGATCAAATCTACTTGCGAAATGTCATGCAAGATGATACACGAATTCCCCAATGATGTTTGACATACAAACAGATAACAGAAAATCGTTCAGTGTACACGAATTGTCTCACACTCACGACTTCCGGTAACTGCAAAAACCCAAACATTCCCCAGGCCGTTTTCGTTGTTCGATAGTTTACACATTGATCGCCCGGCATAGCTTCTGTAAGATTTGTTGAACGATAACTCATTAAAAACTTTGGTTTGCTTCTAATATTTTTAATTTCTGGCCAGTTAAACCTTGCACATAGAGGAATGTTGTTACAGTTATTTGCTGTAAAAACGTGAATGTTTTTATATTCAATGGAAGAAAAGAGTTCTTTTAATTGACGGCAATTATCACCATTGGACCTGATGCCATTGTTTAAGTTGAATGCTGAAGGCATATTATAGCGGAGTCTTGACCTGCATGGATATTAGTGTTATCACTAGTATTATTTTTGTCATAAATATGGATAATCGAACTAAGACACGCTCCGACAAAGAATTGAGTGGATTTGGCTATAAAACCATGCAATTCCATTTCATAGAATAATGATGAGGGTTTATTTTCACCTTTCAATCAGATGTAAAGAGCTTTGAACGTAAACTTTGTTGCTTAAAAGGGTGGATGTGGGAGGAGTAGAGAAAAATAATACGGTGCTTTTCAAGTTTTTCGACACGTGCAAATTATCAAAGTTAAGCATTTGCTCCTGTTTTTCTTCCCACCAGATTACAAAGAACATAAAACAGCGACACGCTTATTCTGGATTTTCTATTGCAACGATCCTCTCATCGGCACTCGTCTTCCTTGTTTCAAAAGAAACAAAACAGTCAAGCCTATATTTTATGTGATACCATGTTAGGTTACTGATAAAACCGTCGCTTTGTAAGACAGGTACTTCACAGGAGGGTATGTTCTTACACGTCTTGTCAATCTGTCAATATCTATAAGAATTTGTCCTTCCCAGTGAGTGCTTATAATATTGGAATTTTCGCACACCTTTCATTACGGTATGTTAAGGTAACACTTGAACTTGCTGTAACACTCCAGCTCATCAAAATAAATTGCAGACAGCTATATGCAATCGTCAAAACGGTCATCATTGGCTTATTGTGAATCAACAACGTCATGGCTATACATAAATACAACAATATCTGGTCTGTCACCATTTCATCTTTATGTTTTTGTTTTGGTTTATTGGTTTCGCTCTTTAGAAAAGACGGGTATTCGCGCTTTTCTGTTGCTGCCCACCCTTGGAACCTCTCTCCTTATCAGTTTGGATTTTTAATTTTGTTGCACCATTTAGTCTAGGACGTTTTGTGCCATTTGATAGTTTTGCATTTTTTCTGCTATAAATTTGGGTTTAGACTTTTATATCTTGTAGAATAGACCCTGGGAAACAAAAAGGTAGTAAGCTACATTTTTTTATTGATGTGGCAGGTTAGCCAGCCAATTTCAAAATGGCCGCATTTTTTTTCAATATTTTAGCTTATTTTTGACTAAGATTCCAAGTTTTTTGAAGTTTAAATAGTTTATTTCCTGAGTTATTTAACTAATATCAGGGAGGGAGAACATTATAAAACATTCGATAACTCTTTATTATCATTCCAGTTTGGGCGGCAAAAAATCAAATGGCCGCCATTTTGATTATTTCGGGTTTTTTTTAATTTTTTAGTTTTTTGCTTTTTTTAATGTTTTGTTGTTTTTTGTGTATATATTATGGCTATACTTTTTTTTCTTCTTTGTTTGTTCCTTGAAAATTTCTTGCACAGTAAATTTTTAATAATATATTTAAAATATTAATATATTTAATCAATCAAAAAATAATAAGTCATATTTACCATGATTTGCATATAATTTGCATTCTTGCATAGGCACTTTTTTGTTCCAAAGACCGCCATTTTTATTTTAAGTGTTCTTCTTTTCTTTACCATCAGCATAATAATTATTCCAGAAAAAAAACAGTGGCGGTTCTGGGGTTGGACATTTTGCCCCTCTCATTTTAATTACTTTTGAACCCATTCCCTCCTCCCACCCCCAGCTAAAAAACAAAATGACCAGATTTTTGGCAAAAGCAGGTATTTTTGGGGCCAAATTGGTTAAACCTCAAAATGTTTGATATTTTGCCTCTCCCAGAATTTTACTTTTGCCCCCCGCCCCCCACCCCGTTTTCTCCTCCCCCCCAGAAATAGGTACGGCGCCGCACTGGGAATGAACCGCACACACAAATGGCATAGAATCATAATTAAAAACGTAATTAACAACGAAGTCACATTTTGTTACACTGATGTGCTTAGACACTGCTGGCTTTCCATACTTTAAATATTGCAAGTTGGAATGCAACCAGTCTCTTACAAACTTGCCTCGATGGACCATGTGCTTGTGAGATGCATGTATAGGTGAGATTTGGTCACCTTTGACATGAATTGGTAAAGTTGAAATTGTATATTGATATTGTCTTAATGTAACTGATGACGTAAAAAAGATTTATGGAAGTAATGGAACCAAATTAGTACGGTAATGTGTGCTTCTGAGGGTATGACTTACGTCAGATGGTATCTACAAGATCAACAGCTACCAACCATAATTAATACTGTACTGAAGCTTCTTATCGTGTTCAAACACAATGGTTCTCAAATATGACTAGCCAGAGATGGGTGCAATGTCCTAGCTGCTTCATTGGATTAAGCAGGTCCTGTCTGTGCTGGTTGTTCGCAGACAGTTGCAGACTACGAGATGTTCCATTGCGTGTGGAGCTGTTCCACATCCCAGGCGTGTCCTGATCTGGCTTCCAGTGCCCCACCATCTTTGTGCCATTAGTTCTGATTTCACGATGTGTTTTTGTGAAATACTTGTGGGTCTATAAGAGGATGCGGTCAAGTTAAGACATGTTACTTTTAAAACTGAACGTTTTGGTTCACGGTTCGTAAACGGTAATCACACAACCTGTGTCTTGGATGGATTGCACGTAGGTAGTTTTCCGCCTTTCCTCAAATAAGGAGTGAGTTCATCTAAATCTTTGGAAGTCTCTCTTTGACAACTGTGATCTGGCATCTTGTGCTCTAATTTCAAGATTTCAGATGATAAAACAACACGTTCCTGCACTCCTAGGTTGGTCTTTGGCATAGATGTTTGAACAGGAGAGGTCAGCCACGCTCCCCTTGTGGCATGCAGTCAATTCTTTTGAGCCTACGCAACATCCCTTTGTAGGAGCACAGTCAAGCGGATATCCTTGGTGAGTTTCCAAAATCTATGAGTAATTAATCTTTAATTAACAGCTGCTGATAATCGACGATCGACCCGGTTACCAAACCCTTCGCGAAACCATTTGGCTTGTTTGATTTGCCTGGCAGGAAACATGCTTGTTCTTGTAGGATATGCTCCTCTATCCAGGTGCGATCGGTGTGAAGTATGAGACGTTCAACAAAGAGCTTGTAGGTAGGCTTAGAGTGATATTTGTTGATGCCTTGGGATTCGATGGCTCTTCCTTCCCAGCTTTATGAGTGGCTATCACGTATGTCTTTCCTCCAGATCTTTGGTGACCTTTCAGGAAGTACTATAACCTTTTCTACCTGTGGCCACAGTTTTTCAGCTGCTCAGTTGAGATGGTTGTCAATGCCTACCGCTTTGCTGGGGAAGTTAAGCACTCGGTTTCCCCTCCAGTTTCGTCATTGTGAAGGGGCGGGTGAAACCTCTTATTGTCTATGTGAGTTTTCTTGGGCTTCTTCCTGCACTTACCGTTTAAAATCAGGTGATGGTCACTCTGGGTTGGTGGAGAGCATTTGGCTGCTGTGGCGACTGTTGGATCCCCTCGAGTTTTCGGATGGTAGGACCATGCTTTCTTGCTGTTATTATGGGTCATATCGTTGTGCCAATTAAGGTTGCCAGATTTTAATCTTTTCCTTGAAGATCCCCTCCGACACTTCACCTTAGCATTTGCTTTAGTTTAGAAAGATCAGCTCAAAATGGGAGTAGAATCTTGATATTCTTAGCACTTCCTTGGAAAAGCCTGTGTAACATTCCATCCTACAGCCTCTGGGTATGAATCGCCAGGCAGTCATTTTTGTTCACTATTTGGCAATTTTATGGGTTTGGGTGCAATCCTCTTCACTTTCTGGTCCAGGTTAAATATCAGTGACTCCTTACCAGTCTGCTTTTCTAGAGTTAGAGTGCTGCTTAAAAGGCACTTCTTGCTTACTGCAGCGTTGACTTGGAGACCGATTGGTCGATGTTGAAGTTAATGAACAGGATCGGATCACAACAATCTTGCATGCCACACAGGTTAGATAATGTTTTTGCTACCAATAGCTAGATCAGGTTGTAACCTCTCTTCCAACTGGGCACTTTAAAATGATGGCGGCAGCTTAGGTCGTGAAGAACACGAAGAGGTTTGACTTTCTATGCCATTCTTGACAGCTTGTCCGTCTTTATATATGTTTAATTCCATTTCAGCCCCATTTTGTAATATGGCTGAAAGTGGCCAATGAAGAAATGAGGGTTTGGCGAAATTTCATGATTCAATGTAGGGTTGCTTGGAATCCATCTGCATTATACGAAAAATTGAATGAGCTCAATGGTTATGACTTTTTGTCAGCAGGCCACTGAGGTGCTTCTACAACTCGTGCCTTTTTTTCACATATATATCACTTCCATACTGTCGATGTGGTCTCTCGATGGTAATGATGACCATTCCTCCCTGGTATAGTTGGACAGTGACTTTCAGTTCCCCTGTGGGTTCGGGCAACATAGGACAATCTCATTGGAGCTGTTTCACATGTCAGCAATGAGTTACTTTTTGCAATTAGAAAACCGCCACATTCAATGAAGCTATATCAACTTGTCAAGGCAGACCTATAGAAAAGGCTACTGTGCTTGGCCTCTTGTCTGGGAATACTTTAGAAATGTTATGCCAACAGTGTTTGGTGTGTAGGGTCACAATAGGCGGAGCATTATTGACATGGTACCCCGGGATGGTTGGCTACTTCTCCCAACGGAAGGCTATATTGACATTTTAACAGAACATCAAATGGGTCATAAGCATGGTACTGACTTTTTTAAATCTTGAAGCAGGGACCGGTTCCAGTGTAAAAGAATTATGTAGGCCTACAACTCTTACAGATATTTGATGTTATTACAGAATTGTTGAATAAAGGTTTTAAAGAGCAAGAGATATTTTGGGCATCAATACCTTGTTTTCCATTTGTAGTGCATTTGTACTGAAATAACTCTATAATAATTATCATAAACATTGACTATTAGTCAATAATTCAAAAATGGCGTCCATTTTGAAATATAGCTTATCTTTTCAAAATGTTTGTACAACAGAACACACTGTGGACTCACAGTTTACTCTTAGTTGACATAAAATGTATTTACCAATATGTTTTGCTACTTGTATTTCTGAATAAATCATTTGAATAAAATTTAACCCTTGCATTTGTGCTAGCAAATACCAAAATTGGCAGAATGGGGCCTTTTGAAATTTGTGGCACCCTGGTAAAGGCTTTATTGATTCAAGAATCATGGATATTCTTTTTATTTGTATATCTGATTGATATTCCACGAATTCTACTGAAATATACAACCTTTAATATACAACTGTTGATTATTAGTCAAATATCTAGAAAAAAGGGCGGGCATTTTGAATTTGCTGGCTACCCCGCCTTGCACATCGAAAAAAATGTATCTAATAACTTTTTAGACTCCTAGAGTCACTCTATACCACATATGAAAGTTGTTATCAAATCTAGCACAAATATGCAACCTTCCAAAATTCCTAGACGATTTCACGGCAACATAAACATCATTTTGAATAGATTGATACCCTTTCAATTCACTATAACGCATTGGTAATATATGAATTTGGCGAGTGTGTATATCATTCTTATTTTGATTTATTTAATATAATTATTTCGTTCCTTTTTTTTTTCCACTACATATGGATTATCTCTATATATAATATATTATATATATATCTATATATATATCTATATATATATCTATATAATATATATAATTAATTATATTATATCTATATATATCTATATCTAAATATCTATCTATATAGTATAATATTATATGATATTATATTATATATAATCATATAATTATATATATATATATATAGATATTAAGCATCAAGCCGTAATTATTTTTTAAAAAATAGTTATTATGGACGTAAGCGTTTTACAGAAAAAATACCCTCTCTAGAAATTGACAAAGAAAATTTGAATTCCAGAGACTTCTCTTTTTAATGCTTTGGTTTACTGCATACATATCAAAGGGACAAAAGGCATTTATTTTTATTATGAATGCTTTTCCGTTAAAATGAATTTTCTTTAATTTTGGGTTGTGTGTATTTATTTCCTAAATTGCTACTTTTATAAATTTAAATTAATTTTTTAAGTTTGGGTTTTTTTACTTATTTTGATTTTTAAAAGATAAAGGATATTTGTTGACAACCACAAACAAATAAACAACAATAGTATTGTGGTAGAGGCTTTTAGTCCAAATTCGGAAATTCCTTAAGATTTCCGAGAAATTACAATATCTCCAGATGAAAGGGGGTATGAGAGTCAATTACCCACATAACAACCAAACGCGCTCTTTTTACCATATTATGCGAAACCAATAACTAAATTTTGAAAAAAAAGGCTCACAAGCTGTTTTTGAAACTCTCTCTTCAATACGTGGATCCTCGTTTTCCTACCGAAATCAGTTTTTACCGAAATTCCTATCCCACACTGCACAACGAGGTACGAGTAGATATGCCTCACTCCATGCACGCTCGCGGTTTAGTGCGCCCCTTTAAACTAACGCCACATTTTTTGTGCTCAAAATTACAAGCAATCAAAGCGTCTCCGTACTGGTAAAATGTATGTAACAACGCAAACGGTTTTCGCACAGTTATGACGAAAAAGTACGCGTATGAACCAACAAAACCACCATAGAATATGCGCTATTTTATTTTATCTACTCTTACATCGTTGCTAATTGTGGGATAGGAATTTCAGTAAAAAAATGATTTCCGGTAGAAACCCAGGATCCACGTATTAGGGATATAGGACTTAACACCCTGTCGACATAATTGCGGATATCTGTGGGACTCAACTTCTCAACAATGTAATTAAATATAAATACAGTATTCTCTGCGTAACTGTATTGTTTTACTATTTATCGATGGTCTCAACATCAAAAGAACGTAACTGGGTCCTCCACTCTACGGGAATATTAAAAAAATATTTAAATCATTTGTAACCCTATTGGGATGGCATTTGTGTTTGTTAAGCTTATGTTACCTACATCGGAGTTATGACATACTGAGTTTCTTAATTATGACATGCCGAGTTTAAATATAGTTATGAAGGTGAAGATTTTATGGAAACCGTAATCGTTAGAACCTTTCAAGGCTTGTGATTAAAAAACTAAACGGACATATTGAAAAAGACGTTGAGAACGCAAACACGTAATTGATAAATCAATTTTTCATATCACCGAAAAAGAAAAAAAAAAACGGTTAGCTTACATTTCCCCTCATTATTACTTCATGATGAGACGAACCGCTACAAAAATATTCTTTGTGGTTAAAAGAAAATTCGTAAAGGATTGCAACAATAAAGCACGATTGTTGATCGATACACAACGTATACACAATGAAAAGCCTTTTAAATAATGGTTGCCTGCTATTATTGTACAGCCGGAGACACCATATTTTTCGTTTCAATCGGCTATTTTATAATTTCATTCATTTTATTCTGGCAATTACGACACAATAAACATACAAAATGATATCAATAAAAAAGTCCAATTAACTTAACACTTAAAGGACGTTACTGAATAAAGCCAATGATCACACTTCGAACTAATTATAACAAAATAACATATAGCAAGTGAAAGCAATAAAAAGTGCATGTACAATAAAATTAATATTTAACATTTTAAAGATTGTTACTGAATAAATTATAATTAAAGAAATAATTGTAACAGAATAACAGATAGACTACTCGAGATTTACTCAAATTGAGAACAGAAAATATGGGTTGAGCAGCAAATAATGCGAACGAATAAAACAATTTGGATTTTTTTTTATATTAGCTATCAATTAGAAGTAACTGTGTATGTAAGAAAAAAATCACCAAATAGTTCAAATACTTACATATTTGATAAATGTGTCATACCGTCTCCAGCAAATAGACATGCAGTGATGGCGTCCCAAAATGTACACCAAATAGCTGATTGTGCTACACACCAGTACAGAATAAACAAAGATTTTGGATTTTTTTTAATATTAGCTATCAATTAGAAGTAACTGTGTATGTAAGAAAAAAATCACCAAATAGTTCAAATACTTACATATTTGATAAATGTGTCATACCGTCTCCAGCAAATAGACATGCAGTGATGGCGTCCCAAAATGTACACCAACAGCTGATTGTGCTACACACCAGTACAGAATAAACAAAGATCAATATTTGTTCTTGTTTTTGAGGTCAAAAAAAAAAAAAAAAAAAAATATAATTAAAGAAATAATTGTAACAGAATAACAGATAGACTACTCGAGATTTACTCAAATTGAGAACAGAAAATATGGGTTGAGCAGCAAATAATGCGAACGAATAAAACAATTTGGATTTTTTTTAATATTAGCTATCAATTAGAAGTAACTGTGTATGTAAGAAAAAAATCACCAAATAGTTCAAATACTTACATATTTGATAAATGTGTCATACCGTCTCCAGCAAATAGACATGCAGTGATGGCGTCCCAAAATGTACACCAACAGCTGATTGTGCTACACACCAGTACAGAATAAACAAAGATCAATATTTGTTCTTGTTTTTGAGGTCAAATGTACAGGTCATGGTGCACAATAACCGCTTTTAACATTTCGGACATTTGTATGTAAATACTCTTTTGATCTCAAGTCAAAATTTTCTAAGTGCTAAATCATTATATGATTTAGCAATTAGCGAATTACTAATAATGCATTTAGCGTATATCCACTCAAAACAGTTCACTCAATATTGATTAAAAAAATACTCACATCTGAAAGTAAAATCTTAGTCAGGGTTGAGTAAACTTCTCCCACCTTTATTCAACCTTGCGTAAGGATAACTCAACTTTGACTTAGATTTACTAAACAGATGGGGTAGGTTCATTTTTAATCAACATTTTCTACAGTGTAATGATTGAAACTCTTAATATCATACGTTAGTAGACACATTAGGACACATTAATGGCAATGAAACATTCATATCGCTTCGAAGTGACCGAGTTTTCCCGTTTTTTTTGTAAAATTTCCTATTTTATCGACAGCTGAATCTGTAGGGAATATATCTGAATAAATATAGCTCTACTTTTAGCATTAGAAGCGCTGCCAATGCAAATACAATAGTTTGGAGAGTAACCTAAATAGGCTTATGGTCCACCTGACCCCCCCCCCCCTAGAGATTTTCATCACTATGTTTTTCATGTTAGCCAGGACTTCCTCAGCTATCATAATCTGCTTGTTTGCCATTTAATTAGTGTGGGTGTGGGTGTTACGACGGCCGTGCCATGGCAACGCAGTGAATGAAAAAAATTGAATTTCGGAAAATGTCATATCTTTTGCAAGTAAACAACATAAAATCCCATTAACGTGTCCCTAGATATATGTATTTTGAGTTTTCCAGTTGATTACAATCAATCTGGGTCATTTAAGGTCATGATTATTTCGAATTTTGGCCGTTGCCATGCAACGCCTTCTTAAAAATTGGATTTTTTGAGGAAAATCATCACATTTCATTGTAATAGACACTATAACAAATCTAGTGTCAAGACGTTAATGCAATTTGAGCTGCCCAGTTCATTGCAAATTATGATCTGGGACCATCCCTAAGCCATTGTTATGCCAAAAAAACATCATCATTACACAATGGCAAACCCCTCTTAAAATTGAAAATTGGGATTTGTGTTGTTTTACAAGAGAACAATTTTAATTTAGTTAGAGACTCTATTTTCTTAACCAGATGTTTTTTCAGTTAGCTAGTACCCTTACTATCGACATCTTCTTCTGTCCCTCATTTTGAGGATAGTATATAGCCAGCCGACCAGTTTCCAGGCAACACAGAAATTTAAACTTCGCAAAAAATCCATATTTGTACAAATCAGCATAGAAACAAATCTACTGCTATTTTGATTGCAATCAAGATTTTGGGTTATTTAGGGTAACATTAATGTTGCCAACTGGGGGTCGTTCCTACAGAAGTATGAGGGTCATGCATTATGTACTAAACACACACACTTTGGATCAAATGAATGATGCTATGGTTAAATGAATATATATGAAATCAGAGAAATTACAGCTTTTGCGCACCCAGATATGTGACAAGTTACTTTAATATAACAGTAATGACAAAACCAAAGCCCCTAGCAGGCATGTTTTTCTAATACTCTCACCGGAGCGGGAATCAAACCTGCGACCTTCCGATCACTTATGCCGATGCCCTGTCCACAAGGCTACCAGACCTCAGTGGCACTACAGCACAGAGAACATTGCAGGGACTGAATGGGCATTGCATGTCTGAAATGGAATTTTGAGGGAATATAATAATATAATATTTAAACAAAACAACACCAAATTCAATCCGCATTAGTGGTCTCGTCGGGGAACCGCCTTGATTTCACCGCCCAGCCCCATACCAGGAGGCCGTCCAGACCCCATTCTCATCCTACTCCTCACGGAAGAAGGCTATAATTTCAGAGTTTTCCTCGTCAGTTGCCAAGGGATCAGTAAAATATACGATTGCATTTCCGGTTTACTATTGTACTTTATTCCTCACTGCAAATAAGTCAGGGGAATGGAGACCTATCCCTAAGCCTCTGAACAGATACAAGTGGCCTCCTGCATTTCCATATGGAAGCATTGCCGCAGTCGTGAAGTTTTTTCAGAAAGGCTGTTAGAGGAGCGCTACATGTATTAAAAATATGCCTTACTTACATGTTTCCATATTGCGATGGTGATTTTTCACTGTGTATGTGTGGTGGGGGGGGGTGGGATTTTTGAGCCCTCCCTTTTTTCTCTCAATCTCTAATCATCCCAGAAAAACTTTACACCCATTTGGCACAAGATAGTAAGCTGAATGTCTTGAGAAGGGGAAGGACAATCGTCATCGACGTGGACAATCGTCAATTGAACCGGTGGCCGTCTTTCTGCCGAGTTGGCGCCGACACCTTTGTAAGGGCGAAGGTTGTTCTGTCTGCTGAGAAAATAGGTGGTGTCAGGAGGTCGTTGTGGCGTTCAGGTGGTTCCGAGATTGGTACATCCAGTTGCTCGCCGCCCATGTTTGTTTATCCCCTAGGAGGTTTTAAATTGCTGGCCGACGCTCTCTCCTGGGAAGGTCCCCAATCCCAGACACAAAGTTCAGAGGTCCTCGGTGGAGTTCCAGCGGTTTTTGCCGCACAATCTTCAATAATGTGGACGGTCCACACATAGACCTGTTTCCCTCAGCGTGATTCATCACCATCTACATATTCAACTCTTGGCACCCAGATCCTGGGCGAAAAAGGGACGTCATGGCGGCGGACTGGTCTGGTCTGATAGCTATTCTTTTCCACAGTCACCATGATCCCGAGAGTTATCGAGAAAGTGGCCTCTCCCCGGATTGCTTGGCCCTGCTTGGTAGCCCCATTGTGGCACTGCAGCTTGGTTTCCCAGGTGCTGGTTCTGCTTGAGAGAGAACCGATTCGATTCCATAGTAAGGGACTCTGGTAAGAGGTCCTTCGGCCGACCCCATTGTACCAAGTACACATAGATGCTCTGACTGTCTGTCTGGGTGCATTTTTCTACAGACTGTAATACTAAGGAGACTTCTGACAGGCCTGGGTTGTGCTCGCTGCTCAGGCAAAGTGGAAGCACAAGTGTATCTTATGATTCTGATCTCGACTCACGCCGTTACCATGCATGGGTGTGCCGACAAAGATCGATCCTATTTGTGCAACTGTATAGGCCAGATTGCAAAATTCTTCATCAGTTCCTCAGGTCTTTCAAGGGTAGGAAAGGGGCCTAACTCTCTTGGGGTTACCCAAACAGCCTTAGGCCAGACTCAAAAGAGCTTGGTGATGGCATGACAGTTTCCTCAGTTTCCCCTCTGGTAAAGGATATGTTCACGACGCGTTCCCCGGTTCCTAAGCCTTGTTCCAGAGTGGATTTGCCGCTGGTCTTGTCATTCCTCGGTGTCGGAGGAGTTAAAACTCCATCCGAAAAGCTGAGTTTTTCTGCAATTTCAATACGACTGCTTTCTTGTGGCTCTGTCATAGTGGTTCGGAGTGTCACCCCTCGTCTATAGACAAGACCCACCTCCGCATTGAAGACGTGGGGTCTCTATTCTTCAAAACCGTATTTTGGCTGCATTCACCAGAGTTGGTCTTGGTCGCTCAGAGAAACCTTGGAGTTCAGTGGGCGTAAGGATGCTTCCGTACTTCTCATATCAACCTTTATCTCTGCATTGCACCACATGGGCCTGCAGCAAGGGATTCGGTCAATGCGGTTCCTGACATTTAAGGGAGTTGTCTAATTTAACAGTGGTATGGGGTTTCCTGGTGCTCAGATAGACATTATAGGCCAGATTTTGCAATCCATAATTGCCACATGCCCTACAATATCACGGCTGTGGTTATAGGATGGTGAATAAATTGGATTACCAATGGACAAACTGAAAGCCTTCCAGATGAACTGGTCGCTTGTATTTCTTAGCTGGATCCTCGTTCTTATTGCGTATGAGCAGCATAAATGAGTTTAGTTGGTGGAGTCAGCTCACTGTTGATTGTTTGGGGGTGTATATCCACTATTGTAACGAAAGGTGGTCCCTCATTGAGGAATGTCATCCGCATCTGAGAGAGAGACACATTGCATGAGCGGAGATGGTCGCAGCCCCCATCGTACATTTGCTGGTGAAACGACCGACTCCTGTGCGAATCCCTGTTCAAGGTGACCTATTCCTTATTACGTGGATGTGTTCCGTTTTGTTTAGGTTTTTGTTTTTCAGTTTTCGTTCTTCGAAAACTTTCGATATTCCGATTTAAACCAGACTTGTGGGTTGAGTGCAATAGGATTCCTTCATATTTGTATGATTTCAAAGGTCAGGGACCAAGACATCTGAGGTCATGTTCCAGATTGCCATCTTGCTATGTTGTAATGTTGACTGGTTGCAAAGATATAATCATTTTCCGAAATTTCCAAGCTCTTATAGTGTGTTTTCTAATAGCCAACTCCGGCACTCACACCCACCACCAACTTAAAGGCAAACAAAGCAGCTTCTATAGCTGGGGACCCAAACTAACAGAAACACCTAATGGATGAAAATCCCTAAGGGGAAAGTTATAGGTCTCATAAATACCTCATAATATCCTCAGATTGTTTTTAAAGTTTTTTTTTTTAAATTCCTAATTTTTTGTATCATGTGTTTGTCATGGCATTCCATCCAATTGCCCATGACATGACCTGAGTAATTTAGATCTTAAGTGAACAACTGGGGCAGCAGAAATATCCATATACCAGGCCTTAAATTGTGTTATTGGTGTTGTTTAATAATTTAAAAAAAAACATTAAAATTCCCTTCAAAAGCTCCATTATTGAGAACCGTGTTACCATGGTAACACCATAAATCGACGACTTCTAATACTCTAATAACCTTTATTTCCTGGCAATCAAATGGGAAGCTTGAAAGACATATAAATTGACACCTTGAAGCATGTTTTTATGTTGTGTGTTGGAAGTGATGACAATTTTCTAAATTCGCACATTTATCCATTTCTCTGCGTGTCGCCATGGCAACGGCTCTGGCACCCATGCCCACCACCAATTTAAAAGGCAAACAAGCAGATTCTGATAGCGTGCGGATCCAAGCTAATACACAAAAAACTCATGAATGAGCAATCTCTAAGGGGATGGAGGGTTTCGCTTTTAAAAAATATAAATTTTCCCCTCAAAAGCTCTTTTTGAGACCATGTTAACCATGGTACCGACCATATCGACATTCCTATGACCTCAAATAACCTTCTTTTGCTGCAATCAATGGGGAAGCTTGAAATACATATACAATTTGACACCCGTTGAGCATGTTTTTAGGTTGTTTTAGTTAACAAAGATAACTATATTTTCAATTCTTCATTTCATTACTGCGTTGCCAGGGCAACACGGCTCTGGCGCGCAACACCCACCACCAATAAGCAAACAAGCAGATTCCGATAGCTTAGGACCCAGCTAAAACAACAAAACATGATTGAATAAAATCTACTAATGGGGGGGAGGTTTTCGGTTTTTGCACCAGAGCCTAAAATTAGTTAAGTTCATTTTTCAAGTGTTTGTGTAGCATTTGAAACTTTCCTGTTCCCTACCTTAAATTGTCAATGAAGCGCGTTTACTTATACATTGTCGTTCCGAAGACTTAAAAAAAGGGCATTTCGTGGAACCCGAGCCTCGTCTCCTCTACTTACCTACAAAAGTCGAGACTTTTGTAATCCTCCGAACCCCTTACTTGATGTTGTATGTCTTGCCTAAACGGGACAATGTAGGTCCGTATTACAGACGTGAGTCTGTACACTTAAATTGGTCACTTTTGAGGGTCCTAAAATGTGTGGGCAGAATACAGTAAGTGTGGTGGCTTATTTGTAAAGGGTAGGATACGGCCCTTTGTGCATTGTGAGTGGAACATGAACTTCTGTCCACGGTTTTGGTTAAGGGAGCAGACTGTTGTGTTAAAGTCTTTTCTGGGGCCGAAAGGCTTTATGTTGTGTTTGTGTGAGGAAAAGGTGGATTTTTGGATAAATTCTGAGGCAAGTTATTGCAAGAAATGAAGTGTATCTAGATTGCACAAAAGGGTGTTTTTTCCGCCTGCTGTAGGTTCTACTCGTTAGGTTGTCCCTAATTTACAATTTTATTATGCACCTAATACCAAGAGAAAGTGAGATATGAGAGTCCGGGGGAGGCACTCAACTTTTTTCTGGTAGGGAATGGGGGCCCCACTTCGATTTATGGGCTTGGGAACTGATTTTGTCTTATAATTAGGACTAAAATGGATTTAGAGGGAAGTTGCAGACTATAGAACTCAAATTCGCCTCAAATATCGTCTGAAGCAAACAGTCTCCCAAGGGCACCTCAAATGTGCACGACCTTAACTATGCTTCAACTGGAGACTCGTGAAATGGGGTTTGTTGGAAAGGAGATAACCCTGGGGTAGTTGGAAGGGAACCATGGGATAGTTGCAGGAAGTGGACCCTGGGGTAATTGGAAGGGAAATCTGGTGTATGAGAAGGGATCATAGGGTTTGTGTGGAAAGAGACCCATGGTTCGTGGGAATTTGCCATAGTAGACGGAAAGGGAACTTTCGGGAGGAGAATCTTAGTTTACTTGGGAATGAATTCTCTGTGGCAGCGTGGAAGGGGTTCTGAGACATTTGGCAAGGGGATCTTGGGTAGTTGTGAAAGGATACTGTGGAAGTTAGGACATTGGAATCTGGGGAGGTTATTGAAATGGACACTGTGATTTTTGCAAAGGGAGCCCTGGGTAGTTAGGGGCCCCAGGTAGGTGATAAAGTTCACTAATACTACAGGTCACGTCTGATAAGGTTCCGCAAGGAACCTAACAACCCTAACCTTGGTACCCATCGCAAATCTCGAAAGCCGAGAACCGCGCAATTCTAGTTTTGTATCGCGACCAAGTGGTCTATGTGATGCCGTGATACAAACGTTTGCTCCTAACAACATCATGCACGATCCAAATCAATTAAAATTTAGGAGAATACGCTTTTTAAGGATATCCATTGAACAAAAAAAAAATAAGATAGGGTGCAGCTGTTGACTTCTTCCAGAGTTGTTCCACAGAAGTAGATACTTGGATGGCCGGTTGGAGCGTCTTTCTTGTTTGATATTGTTACAGTTTTACACTTGGCAGCACCAAATAGCACATTCCATTCAGCTGCCCAAGCCTCGATTTCCTGTAAATCATTGTTGAGAGAGGCCGCAACTGGGACTCTGTCCTCTTTAACTTTATGAAGGTCATGAGTGTGACATCGTCTGCATAGAGAATGGGTGGATTCAGGATTCTTCTTGCGATGTCGTTAATGAATATAATGAATAGAAGAGGGCCGAGAATTGAACCTTGTGGTACACCTACATTAATCGACTTCTTGCTGGATGCCCTCCCGTTTAGGATGACTCTGAGTTGAGCGGTCGCGCAGGTAGTCCTCTGCCAATTCAGTAACTTATCTGAGAATCCTAAGGCAGCAAGCTTGGCCAGTAGATTAGGATGCCACACTCTGTCGAATGCTTTGCTGATATAGGTCAGGGTATCAGATGTAGAATGGCCAGACCTAGAGCCGAATTGTTTGTTTTGATATCAAAGAATGTGTATCAAGATGGTGCCACATTGTTTCGTAGATCAGTCGCTCCATTACATTAGACAGCCAGGAGATCGGTCGATAGTTACTAGGCGAATGCTTGTCACCCTTCTTATAAATTGGGATGACTCCAGCTACTTTCCACATCTCTGGCATGTGGTCCTTTTCTAAGGGATTCACCAGTTCTGGGGCAGCATTCTCAAAACGATGGCTGGGAAGCCATCTGGTCCGGAGGCTTTGTTGACATCTAGTTTCAACAGTTGTTTCAAAGCATTCAGTTTTCTCCTCGGCAGAGAGGTATGTGGAGTTGCCTGATTTAAGAACTGGGATTTCGGACTTGTCTTCTTTACTTTGGACAAGTATATTTTTGCTATTATAAGTAATCAGTACAAATTCGTATTCCTATCTTTATATGAATTGTGTGAACCCGATAATGCGGCATAGGGATTGAAATTGAGTTTGACTTGTTTTAATCGTCTTTTTAAATTTAGTTGGCAATTAGGTAGTAGAATTGGTCGATCTAAGGTTTCCCTGCAGAAGTGGGGCTACCAATAACGTGTGAATTACGAGTGAAATACAAATCTACCCATGATGAAGCGCAAAAAATACATACTGACAAACTTCTAGTATGCACTTCTCTCGCTGCGAGTGAACATGGTTGCTGACTGATGCGCTGTCACATGAGGCTCCGATAACCCGTGTCAACTGAATAGAAAAAAAAAATATCGGAACTAGCAAAACGGCACTGTCAGAGCCCTGGCGCAAACTCTTTGGCAAGGGCAATCGTTCTACATGGGACTTACAAAATGTATTAAAACACCTCGCTAGCGTAGGTAAAATAATTGTCTACCTAATCGTGCAAAGGTCCAGGAATAACCCTCACGAAATATAAACGCAACGTCGCATAATTAGGTTTAGGCAAGTTTTTGCAGAATTTACATATATAAAAATTTTCAAATTTCACAAAAAAATGTCACTTAGAAAAGTCTCGCATTCAGCCCCCGATATGTAACCTTACACGTCTAGGAACAACTTCCATGTTCTTGAATTTGTAAGCCGAAGTTTAAAATATAATTTTAAAGACCTGAGTGTGATGGTATTCCCTCCCACTTCTAAGATGTGAAAGGGTTTGGGCTAATTAACCATAATCGTAAGCATGTACGATGCATGTAAGACGTGTAAGGTTAGACGTAGAATCATACACATTTTAGGACCACTTTGCAATTATTTGTAAGAAAAAACGTTTAAATTTCAACCCGCGTCAATATTATTCTAATTTAACATGCTCCACTCCAAAAAGCCTTGGATATCGGTGCCCAGCCGCCAAAATCGATGAAGATCCACTCTAAATAGCCGCAAAATCGATACTTTACCAGCTGAGCTATCTTGTGATCACTCGTAAGTTATGTTATCTATGTTGGAAGTATAAAGTCACTTTGGGAATTGAAGGAGAAAGGAGAAGACTTTTCATCTTTTATTTGGCTCATTAACTTGTCAGTAGATCAAGTTTCTATAATGTTAAAGTTTGGATAGGCACTGAAGATGAATGTTTTGCAAGGCAACGTCTAAATGTTTGTTTTTTTTTTGTTATTCGACTTACACTTTTGATTAAAATTGTAATAATATACTAGATGTATCATGCATACTCATTTCGCGCTGTTGCCGCAGATCAGTACGACATTTCCTTCTGTTGAGCCATGATGAGCCTTGAACATGTAGATCGTTACAGAAAAAGAATGTCATGTGATAGCAATGAAGTTGACATGCAAGCGAGATGAAAATTAAATGACCTCATGTTAACGTTATTGTCTCACATTGCAGGTAATTCATACATAAATCAGTCCCTCAGGCACGGCTCCATTTTGATAGATTGTTTGACATTCATATTCCCGGAACCTCTCGGGAGATATGGAAAGAAACAAACGTTATCGGGATATGGTGTTTGCATTCAATAGTCTATGTTATCCCATCCACAATGAAGACGTATAGTTTACAGTCTTCGCTGAGAAGGCGCTTTGTGCTGTCTTGCGTTCAATAGTATTCAATGAAAACAATTGGTTTCTGGTGAATGCAAACATCTTACAACATGATATTCACCCCATTGGCTGTCGCTGTATGCTTTTTTGTGTGTATTTCATTACAAAAAACCCGAGTAATTGGCTTTTGGAGGCACGATGAATGTGTTTACACAGACTTTATGGATAATTACTGACATTGGTGTTTTACCATCATCTCCGATCTCCCATAAGCAGTTTGACAATGGTAATTATGAAGAACGCATACGGTTGAGTCGAGAGACGATTTCTTTTCCTGTCTCACAATGCATTTGTTAATTTAATGTGTGATCTGCCAATGGTCTGTGATTCAGCCTGAATCTCAATTTAGATAAAAAAAAAAAGAAACAAGAAGTATTTTTTAATTGGCAAAACTTATTATTGTTGTTGTTATTAATATTACTTTCTTATTCGTTACGTTAAGGGTAAATTGTCCTTTCATATGCACTAGTTACTACGTTGAGGATTAATTTCATTTCACCGAACGTTCCTCCTTTGTATTTTGCTTTATGCAGTTTAGTATATCAAAGAGTATGAATATTAATGTACGCTAATTTTTGCAAAGGACCTGGCAGGATAAGCAGAGATAAGCGCTCTCAGTTTTGACATTGCGTTATATGGTACCCATTTTCACAAATCATATAACTTTCAATGTGAAGTTTCTGATCCGAACTTTGAAAAACACGAAATGTACATATTTTGAAAAAAAATGGCACTTTTAGAGGAATTTTAAGTGAAGCTTCATTGGGAAATCGATTTTTTTATTAATCAACCACTCCCCCCCCCCCCAAGAACGGGAAAGAGACTTATTATGCTGATGTGTATTGATAATATCTATCTACCCTGTAAGTGGCCTTCCCGTTCTTGGGGGGGGGGGTCATTTTAAACAATTTCTCCATCGAGGGTGTATACCAGAACTCACTTGTATTGTTATTCATGAACAATCCTTTGCACAAGAAGTAGTATTATGTAATAGTCGAACAGATTTTCCTGAGCTCTAAACCATAGCCAAATGACCACTTCTGTTATAGTAAATCTGATCATCAATGAAAGACCTGTTGCATAATATCATGAATATAAATCTCAAGTGAAGTAGTATGAATTATTTATAGTTGTGGGTTTGCTACTTAGAACTCAACCCCCTTCCAATTTGGAGGTTTTTTTCATGTTTTTAGCTTGTTATGGCAATTTTAGAGGAAAGTATGAATACCTCATGAACACCGAATCTTATGTACACGCAATATCCCAAGATGACAATTCATCAGCCTTTCTAGCATTTTGTTTTCAAGTAACTGTATCTTGTTTACTCCTTTTGAGCTATAGAGGTTGTCCATTTCAGCCATGTGTGCCGTTAAAAGGTGCTTAGGAGCTGTCGTTCTCTCCCGCTTAGAATTTGCAGATTTTAAAGTACATCAAAACAGTGTTTTGAACACTTCTAAAACTTCCAAATTTGTTTCAAATCAAAATGACGAAAATCGTAATTTGCCGAAATCTAACACTTATTTAGACTGATATCTTGGCTATGATTCATATTAAATAAATAAAATAAAATAAATTAATATTTTGACCGGCAATGGTGGAGGGCAAACTAAGATTCGCAAAATTCACAACCCAAAATCAGATAAAGTGTACTGGTTTGTTTTTGATACCCGGGTTCCAAGCCAACAAATGCCAGGTTGTGTTAGCATATCCATACCAGTAACAGATATACCAATACATTTATTTCCTATTTTTTGATATTCCGGAGTAGCAATTTGTTGCTTATCGCTTTAACGAAGTGCAAATGACATTTTTAACAGATATACTTTTAACTGTTTTGAGAAAAATCCCGCAAACTATTTCAAATAGGAGTAACCCCTATCAGCATGATCAGAAAGATCAAGGACCAGATTAGCGTATTTGTTAAGATTGCGACAATATCAAATTAATCAGTGAAAAACAAAACAGAAGTTGTAAAAAGATATAGAATGTATCTTTAATTTTCCCAGCTACCATTTTAGTCGACAAAATATTTTCCTTCCTGTCCTCGTTATTACTGCAATTTTGAAAGCATCTATTCGATATTGTAGCGTTGACGCATGACTACAGGTTGGAAGAACCAAATACTACAGTAGCAAAGTATGTTTTCATTGGAAACATGCAAAAAGGGAAACCGTTCTCTATCCGGACAGCTAGTGTTTTGCACACGTATCAAGTGCGACGACTTTTAAAATGTCATGTGTCTGAAAAACGGAACTTTCAACCAAAATAGGAACTTTTTGGTGATGAAATTTTTAATATTTGCTTCAAATATTGTAATAAAATTTCTGAGATCCGATATTGATGTTTGCAGGATGTATTCAATTCTGACATTCCATAACAAATCAGTTTCTGAAAGAAATACAATCAACCATCTTCAACTTCATGACGTTTTTATATAGATTGATTTATTGCAGTCTGTCGGGGCAGTAATCGTTGCAGGGCAAAATTATTATTTGGTATTTATTGAATGAAAGCTTCTCTAAATATTTCCATCAGAAATGAACATGTCAATATAAAGAAAATATCTGCACGATCCGGGTTTATTACTCATAAGGGACGGGTCATTATTTGCACCAGAGGGGATGGAGGATGTGAGGGTGGAATCCGAAAAAAAAAGCTTTGCGTCAGAGGGGGAAAATTATTATCTTCACCAATGAGAGGGAGGGGTTTATAAAATAAGGGGACATTACAACAAGTTGACGGACATCCTCCATAGAAACGTGAATGTTGAAAATGCGCGCTGCACACAGCACACATAATTGGTATAAGGAAAATGCACGTAACTCTAATTTGTGAAGTCATTACTCCCAACAGAAGCCTCTTCTGAATACAGTATATTTGCAGAATGTACATTACATTTGTTATCTTTCTATTAATATCAAAATATTATACTTTTGTGAAAAATTTATACAGGTACCTGCAGCTTCCAAAATCAGTACTTTTGAACCTCACTGCCTACAGGGCGTACAGATGGGGCCTATTTACTAGGCACTGGTATCTTCATTCACTAAAGTATCTGCTCAGGTAGTTGCATTCGACCCTTCTAAACATTCGAGCCAAATTTCAAAACAATCTGCACACTTTCAATGTAGGTACCTATGCAATATTCATAACATATGCTAATAACCCAGCCAGTCCAGCGTGATCGCCTCATGCTTATGCATACACTGCACCGGCTTTGGGCGTGCTTATGTTTAAGCACTACCTCCTTATCACAGGAGCTCACGGGCGCGCGGCAATTGGCTGAGATAAATATGTAAATGAACTAGTGTATGACATCATCGTAATTATAGTTTGTCACTGCTCGCGTAGGGGGGGGGGATGCGATTTTTTTAACCGAAGGGGGAATGCGATATTCCAAATCAGTACTTTTGAACCTCACTGCCTACAGGACCTGCATGCGGGGCCTATTTACTAGGCACTGGTATCTTCATAAGCATTTTGAAAATTGAATTCATTCATTCCCCCTGGCGTAAACAATGACCGCTCCCTAAGTCAATGATGTTTCTACAAAAGGTATTATTTAATTCCCACGTGTTTCAAGCAAATAATTATATACTTGAAAAATATCAACTTTTAAGCATATTTTGGACATAAACAGTTGATTTAGTTGATTTTAAATTCCTAGCAAATAAGAAATCGTGTGAAATCTTCATTTGTTTAGGGTAATAATGCAGCCATCAATGTGAATCTTAGCCTACCCTCCATAAGCTCTCACACTAGTTCACCTTTTTAGCTTGGACTAGTGAGTTAATTTCCAAAAGCACCCGTGTTTTTAAAAGCTTTTAAACTGAATATTTTCATGAGAGGATCCGACACATGCATGCAATGGAAGCAATTTTATCAGGAGCATTGAAGTTTTTCGTCTTGTAGGAATGCGTTTTATATTAGTGAGTGTCTTAGTTTTCTCAAAATAGACTGTCAAAGATGCGCTCAAATAACTCAAGCACAATCCCTTGAAGTATAGATTATTTTGTCCCACGACGTGGCTGCTAAAATTATATTACAGGTCTGTGTAGACCATACAGCAAAGACCACCGTGCATAAGTAACATTGATTCTGGCTTATGGTTCTGTTGTGAGCTTTCCTCCACAAATGATCATAGAACAACAAACATTATTTCTATTCAATAGATCGATCATTAATTCTATTCCAGTAAGCCTTATCTAAAGATAAACGAGTTTGGTTTCAAAGGGTTGTAGAACCGAACGAATTCTTATTGAATTTACTGTTCCGAGGAAGATGCAGTTAGGATGGGTTCGAAAAACACAACCCGTCTGGTGGGTACTGCAATCATGGTAATTGTGTTCATTGAATTCTGGATTCAATTCCTGTAATTTCTCTAGTACGCGCTAGAAAGAGAAAACGTTTCACTGAAAGATATCACTATATCATTTGTTTTAGTTTTACTTTTGACTGATATGAACGACAAATATTTTAGAATTAATGTCCTTTTTGGTTAGCTCATCCGTTACTCTATGTATGAAATCATATTCAATATCAGCCTATTCCAATGGCAATGCTATTGTATTGAACCTAATATTTTGCTGTTGTTATCTGCTAGCCTAGCCCATTTTGGAAGGTGCTTTGCGAAGATCAAAACACGGACACAAACTTAAGTCGCGTTATACATAACCTCATAGGACTACCAGCTGACATAATTGGTTGGTCACTGGATTAAATGATATAATTAGCCAATCGGAGGCATCGTAATAAAGGCTTAAGTTAAATGCAGAGATGTATAGATGATGTGACATTTGTTTATGGTTGTAGCGGGTTTGTAGCGCCCCGTTGGTGTAAGAGAGAAAGCCTGAAAAGCCCCTATACTTTGCATGGAGATATTTTGGGGTTTTTGCTGTAACTTTTGTTTCAAATCAAATAATTCAACATTATTATTAAGCATGCTTGCTATGCTACCAGCTGCCTATTGTGCCCGATTTACATCAGGAAAGGTTCTGCAAGAAATTTATGACCAGATTTTAAGTGGTTTGTCAAAGAAACTACTATAATGGGTACAACGTCTGACAGCTTCATTGAATTCCGCAAGGTCCTTGTCTGTTCATTGTTGCTCCAACAGTGGGCAGGCCAAGAGATGTCCTATTGTCTGTGCTGCTGTTCCACAACCACAGGTAGTGTCCTGATCTGCTTCCAGATACCCCACTTCTGCAAGGCAACCTTAGATCGGCCAATTCGGAATAGTGATTCCAGCTAGTTCACGACTGCAGAACCCGAAAGACACAACTTCTCTTGTTCATTTTCCGTAACTTTAATGGTGTTGGGGATGACGATGTTAAATTACTCACGAGGTAATCTATCCTTTATTACTTCCTAGGGAGGTTGTTACTCGGATGTTACTCTTCAACTCCTCTCTCCAATTTAGCACGCCAGTAACTTACCCGTAACTTGGCGAGCAGTAACTAGCGAGGAAGGTTTACTACAATGTTAAAGGTTTTCACTAAAGAACGTCGTTTTTACTGTCAACTGGGAATCGAAACGTTCAAATAACTGTAAGAAACGTCTTTTTAACTGTTTTCTGTACCAGCTGCCAGATAAAACGACGTTTTGATGAACATTTTTAACAGTGTACAATAAATTAACCACGATTTGGTGCACCTAGCCTTAATGAATTGTGTGGACCAGATAATGTCAAAGGAATCAAATTTGAACTTTTTGAAATATGACTTGTTTCAATCGCTTTTAAAAATTAATTGCCAATTACCTTGTACTCTTAATAAATAATCAGTATCTTTTCAGTATCACGAGCAGAAGGCATTCACATGTCATGATTTTCAAACTTGTAAAGATTGAGTAGAGCGGTAATAATTAAAAGGTTCATGTCTCTCTTATTACATCTGCAGGCAGATATAAAATATTCAAATTTGATGATTACTTCTGAGCATTCGCAGTTATGTAACGTAACATCCATGGGCACCGTGGCACATTGGTGTTTGCACAAGACTGAACGCAATCTACCAGTAAATTGTAATTTTCCACCAAGACCTACACCAAGAAAGTCTTTCTTACTTTCTAATTTGACGTTTAAGGGCTATTTAGACCTATCGGAAGTATCAAACGCCACGATCTAAATAGAAATATGCCATAACACTGGAATTTAAATTAAGCTAATGTGAGTATATTTATGCGAGTTTTAGAGATTGTCTTTGAAATTCACCTGCAAGGCAAAGCAGCAAGATATATTGTTGTTGTCAAAAGTCTGACAGTTACACCGTGAAAACTGGATCACACAAACACAAATTCGGGATTGCCAAACTGGGTTATGCGATGATCCCCCATCGGCACCCCCAGATTAAAAACTTTAATAATTTTTCTAACACTCTGTAACATGGGATGTCTCATCTCGCAGATTCGCAAACAGAGTGTGAGTTATAAGTTGGTTTGTAACGGAACCTGTTTACCCAGCTATCAAAAGGAACCAAACTAACGATAGAAGTTTTTTGTTTATACTTTATTTGACATTATTAACGATACAATTTAAAAGTTTTTTTGAAGTAGGAAAGAAACAGTTTACAAACCCAATGTGTTACATATAGGCAATTCCGAGTCGATACAACCCAACATGAAAAATTTGCATGAATGTGCCGATGCGGGAATCGAACCCGAAGTAGTTTTGAAGTAGTTTACACGCCTATTATTGTTTCGGTATCTCACGGATTTTATGATTGGACTCACAACAGTTAAATGAGGATATTTAAGTTATTTGCACGTTTTGAGTCCCGGCTGACAGTTAAAACTACGTGTTTTTTTACAGTTATTGCACGTTTCGAGTCCCGTCTGACAGTTAAACGCCGTTTTTAAGAACATATTAACAGTGTAGTATTCACAAAATCTGACAACATCTCGTATTCCTTCAAATCATTAGACTGATTCCAACAGTCAGAGTAATGGGGCTACAATGAAGCTACTAAAGATGGACAAGCTGTATAGTTAGACAAGCTGAATGGTTAGACAGTCAACATCTGCGTCTCCTTCACGACTCAGAGCTACCTGTGTAGCAAGATTGTTCTGGATCCTGTTCCACTAAACCAACATCGACCAATCGGTATCCCAAGTCAACTCTGCAGTTAGACCAAACAAAGTGCATTTTAAGCGTTGCTTTACTATAGGCAAACAGACTGACAAGTATTTACTGATGATCTGGACCAAAACGTGAAGGGATTGCTCCAAAGCCCTATAACTACAACGTATTTGCCCAACTAGTGAACAATACTGCCCGGAGATTCATACCAGAGGTTGTAGGACAGAATATATACCAGGCGTTTCTAGGAATTGCGCTAAAGAATATCAAGAGTATACCACAATGTTTGAAACTGACCTTTCTCAGCTAAAACAACTGCTAAAGGTGAGGAAGTGTCGGAGAGGATCTCCCAGAAGCAGATCAAAACCTGGCATTCACTAATTGAATCCACCTATATAACCCATAACAGCAAAAAAAGCATGGTCCATCATCCGAAAGCTTCGAGGGGATCCAACAGAACCTCCACAGAGCCAAATGTTACATGCAACCAAGTCGCCCACCAACTGCTTTTATAAAAATGGCAAGAACAGTAAGAAGTCTAAGAAGATCAAACTCGACCGTAAGAGGTATGATGGTGACCCTGGTTTCACTGGCCTCTTTGACTTGACATGGACGGCACTGGAAACTAGTATTGCTATATACTTCAACCAGGAAAAGCAGTTGGCCTTGATCACATATCAACTGAGCCTGATAGGGAAGATCCATTTAACCTAAAGAGCTATCGACCAATATCACTCCTCAGCCAAACATACAAGCTCTTTGAACGTCTTCTGCTCAGTGGTATTGCACCTGTGATAGACGGACACTTCATACCATAACAAGCAGGTTTCCGGCCAGGCAAATTAACAACAAGCCATGTACTCTCAAAGGATGGTTTCGAGAAGGGTTTGGTCGTGTTCGTCGATCTATTAGCAGCTTATGACACTGTTAATCATCGATGCCTACTCCATAAGATTCTGGAATTCACCGAGGACATACGCTTGACTGAACTTATCAAAGGATTGCTGGCAAACAGGATGTTCTTTGTTCAGCTAGGAGCGAAGAAGAGCGATGGCGTAGGCTCAAAATGAACTACCACAAGGGAGCCTGTTTGCACCTCTTCTGTTCAACATCTATACCAATGACAAACAAAAGAGTGCAGGAACCTAGCTTTATCTTAGATCTTAGAGATCACCAAGGTCATCCGCCTGATTGAGCTCATCAAATAACTGCTTGCAAACAGGATGTTCTTTGTTCAGCTAGGAGCGAAGAGGAGCTGATGGCTTAGGCTCAATAATGGACTACCCAAGGGAGCATGCTCGCAAATCTCCTATCTCTATACCAATGACCAACAAAAGAGTGCAGGAACCTAGCTTTAGCTATGCAGACGGTCTTGGAAGCAGCTCACAAGATGCAGACTTCACAGTTATTAAAGAGGGACTCTCCAAAGCTTTGAATGAACTTATTCTTTTTATGAGGAAAACCACATACGTGCAAATCTATCCAAAACATAGATGTGTGCTTTCAATTTACGCAACCGTAAAGCCAAAGTCTGGAACTTCCCCTGAACAAACTAACTGGCACGAGATATGTGCTCGCCCACATACCAAGATCGACGGTACTGGCCATGTGATACTCATGTGCAGGGTATGTCTGCCCTGTATTGGAAAGATCAAACCACGCCAAGAAGCTTGAACCAGCTTTAAATGCATCCTGCCGGCTCAGCACAGGGTGTCTTCATCCAACACCAACGGAGAACTTATATCCTAGCAGGTATTGTTCCATCAGACAACCGACGAAGTGTATAAAGCATGCAAGAAAGTAGCTGCCAGGTATCTAATGTGAGGCACCCTATGTCAAAGTCCAACCCATTGAAGCAGTCTCTAAGGAGTTTAAGAGAGTCGACTTGTGGAAAGAAAGAATTGGTACCAGCTAAGTAACATCTAATGGTATTGAACCCAGTGAGCAGCTGACTCCTCATGGACTGAATGGCGATATCTTAACAGATTGAGAACCGAACAACAGGTTTTCCTAAAAATAGGGCTACTGTTGTGGCTCTGGAACAGCATCACAGGCAATAAAACATCCCTTTGTCTGCCAACTGTTGGAGCAACCATCACACACGAGGACCTTGCCCAATTGAATGAAGCGATATACTCGTCTCTAGCTAAAGTATATTTGAGAACCACTGTGTTTGGACTCGATGCCATTTGCCTGCAAA
>JAMKCH010003309.1:75000-167962 GCA_023653785.1 Ophioderma brevispina
TAGAAACTGATATTCCCAAAAACTACATAACCACAAAGAGCTTTTAAACACCATCAACACTCTATCATGACACTCACATACATCCAGTATATACATATTTGATACATGTAGAATACAACCGTATAAAAAAGCAGTGAAGAAGCGCCACTCTGGCTTTGGAAAATTAGAAATACTGTTGTGGACATGATGCTTACATCAACGGCAAGGTGCGAGTCTTAACTTTCAAATAGTTGTGCGAGTTGTAGAGTGAGAGTTGTAAGAGGTGCTGTAATAAGATGTATGAAGTGCAAAGGGCTGTATGAAAGGACTTTAACTCTTTGGCAGACGTAGATTCTAAGGAGCAAAGTCAGTATATCTTTCCAAAGTCTTTCGGTATCGTTTTTACTTTCACCGAGGACGAAGGGCGTGAAAGTGATCACAATTGGCGTACTCAATACAGAACAGTTCTGATGTGTATCGTATGACTTCATCTTGCGCGAGTGTCTTAAATAAACTAGGCCTACCAGAGGGATCAGTACAGAGTGAGTAAAGGTCTGCTTCACTATTTACTGAATGTAAAAGTCGTTACGCATTACTTGCAGTATGTCCTTACAATTACTTGCAGAGTCCAATACTTACTGAACACCAATGCAGTATGAAAGGGAAGTTGAAAATGAGGTTTAATGGTGATGCACCAAGATGTAGTAAGGTGCACTTTTAAATGGTTTACTGCAATCTTTTGCAAAGTGTACGTACGCACCCCATGACCGGCATTGACCTGGGTTGACCTGCACTATAGCAGTAAATCGATTGATAGAGTGCAGCGAAACCTTGCATTTCACAGTAAAAAAATACCTTTAGTTTGTCTTGACAACGGGATTAATTTATGTCGCTTTCAACATCCTCACAGCAACGGCAAGGCACTAACCCAATTCTCACTCCTGTTTTGTAAAAAAAAAAAAAAGATTAATTGATCTTGTCATTTCTTCATTTGCAGGAATTTCCCTTTTGAACTTCCCTATAAACACCCAGAGACTTGTAAATCGGTTTATCAGAATAGTAGATACAACCAGAAAGGTTATAATTTGAACAGCCTCATAGAAAAATGAAAAAGGATATTAAATTCAGACGGTATTCGCTTGTGTCAACAAAGGTTGGTTTAATCATAAAAGAGAACCAATTGAAGAAAGAGTACACAATATCCGTAAACACACGGAGTTACTCCAGATTAATGTTGTTATTCAAGGATGCGCTTTACAGCGAATGTAATTTCCACGCTCTTTTTATGAGAAGAAAACTTGAAGAGTGGATAATATTTTCAGCAAAAATTAAATGCTATGACAGCGTACACGGCCACCAAATTTATTACGAATCAATTTGATATCAATGGTTATTTTGTCGGAGTCGTCTCTTTTTTGTTGCTTTTCTGCCTTCTCTTTCCATACACTGCGTTGATGAAACGTTTCAATGATTTATCTGAAAGAACATTCTCAGCATACGGGTGATTCTTATCAAGCTATAAAAATCGCAATATAGTTATTCCAAATCAAGGCATCCCAACTCCGCAAGGTATTGTGTAATCTAAATGTACACTCTTGTCTTAGTTCAAATACGGTCCCAACGCTCTTAGCTCAGTTTAGTGCCTTTATTCATTCACTGTATGCAAAAAAATACACTCCGGATTTGGATTGAGTATTTTAGTATGCACTCAAACACAAAGTCCAATTGACATCTTTCTTATACGTAATGTGACGAAACTGAGATTTGGTGGATTAGCAGATCGTCGTGATAGTGGGTCTCCTCGAGTAACAGCTGTATAGTTGCATGGATGGAAAAAACTGTCTAAAATATAACCCTGAATATGAAAGATATTCTTCACCTTCGTGCTTGGGACTAGCAGCCTTTGTACATCCACCTACAATTATAAACAAGTTTCAATCTAATGGAGCCATCGTCCTTTGTGACACTCCAAAAACACTACACCTGTGATGAGAAAAAACAACCAAAACAAAAACAGGGATATATCGCACATGGCGAATAAATTTTCACAAATGTTTTAACTATTCGTGACCAGAATCAATGCCACTTAAACTAGTCGCATAACTTGACATAATATCAAGACTGTTCCTTTTACTAGGAAAGGTTATGCATGGATGAGTATCAGTTTAATCTTTTGTCACTCTTCTTTCACTAGCGATATCGCCACAGTCTCTTGCATCTGAATTCCAGCTATTCAAATGTTTATGATAATTTAAGTAGTGAAAATTGCACGTAACGTAACGCTTAAGTGCAATATGAATAGATGATAACCTTTGGTGTACTTTTCTCGCCACTGCTTTCCCATTAACTAGACATTCAAAGGCTTCTTTGCTTCATTATGGTGCTTTAGATATGTTTGTTTCTCGCGTTTCTTATAAGGGAGTCACATTAGAGGCAACAGAAACGACTAACCAGTAGCACAATGGTATTGTAGTAGTAGTAGTCGTAGTGTAGGTAGTAGTGAGATTAGTAGTAGTAGTAGTAGATAGTAGTAGTAGTAGTAGTAGTAGTAGTAGTAGTAGTAGTAGTACGTAGTAGTAGTAGTAGTAGTAGTTAGTGGTAGGGTGGTGGGGTAGTGGTAGGATCTGTGTTACTATCGTTGTAGCTGAAATTTTTTATGCATTGACACGTTTGAACAAATTACCTGGCCTCAATCTTTGTCAATACTCGAGGTGTATTTATCATACAATATAATGTAGAAAATGTACCCAGCAGCAAGTGTCACTTTAATGATATCACTTCATCGTTATCCAACTAACATGTACTTTTTTTCTGGTTTAATAATTGTAATGAAATAAACAGTGAATCAGATTTAATATTTCTAAGATATGCTGGCCTTAAGGACGGCTTATTCGTATAGAATTGTTTCATATATGGGTAGCCAAATTTGACGATGAAGGATAAAAGAGCCACTTGTTTTGCTAATAACTTCCTGTTTAAGCGTATACTGAAATTAAAAGCAAAACAGCCTTGTCAAACTCTTTGATCTTAAGTGGGCTTAACTTTCACAGAAATTTCAGTTTCATATCTGGGTTAAGCCATTTAGCACCTCGCCGAGATTTAAAATGTAACACTTGTTTCAATATATCTTGATTGAGAATAAACATTTACACAATTTAAACTGCTTTTACAGACGAGTTCCAGGTGACTTCTTTATTTTGAACCAACCCAAAAAATAAAACAAAAAACCAAAGTACTCATAGTGAGCGACTAATCATTTTAGTCTCGTATATCAATTAAAAATGAGTGCAAAATTGAAAACATAGTCATTAATGTAATACGAGTGTTTATTTAATAGAGCTCTCTGGAGAACTATTAGATCTGTCATATTCGATAAATTCGTGACTTTCATTACTCAGTTCACTATAAAAACAATAGGTCAACGGTAGACTTATAGACGTGTATATAACTGGAAAATGTCATTTATTGAAAAAATATAATTACTTTCTCTTGATTCGAAATAGTAATACCAAGTCATATATACATACCTGATTAATTACATTAACAGCAAACTAATTTTAATATAAAAAAGTGTTTAAAATAGAACTTGTTTTGTATTTGATTAAAAATGCAACACTTATGCATTGGTCCTCATAATAAATTGAAAATTTCTTAAATAATTGTCGTATTTTGACTAGACTTTGGTAAAGGTTTTTATTAAAGAAATGTCTTTATTTTTATGTAAACGAAATTTTACCTAATCATAATAAGGCTCTATTCCTACCTAACTTGTGTAGTTTTTTGACTAACATGTGTCATATTTTCTGAGTGTGTGAATCTATAGCTGATCTAATGTACAGAGTCTGTGTGTAGTACAGTGCAAGTGTCAATGTTAGTAAAGGAAGGAATGCGCCGGATTTCTGTGTGTTTCGAGGCAGTGTAGTAGCTTCAATATTGTAAAAACATGTGGGAGTCCTACTCAAAGGCAAGGCAGAGGTAACGCACGGAATACTCATGTTAAACAAATAAGAAATACATTGACAGAATAACAATCGATCCGCCATGAGTAAATTGGGGTTTCACTTTCAAATAAGTATAACATAGATCAAAATCATTATGACCTATGGTATTGTTGAGCTTCAAGGTGCCCCACCCAATTACAACATATATTTTCCCCTCTATCGTAGCAATGGCCATCACCAATATACTTTAATTCCAAAATTTAATTTGAAACCGACATACCATTTTAATGTGGGCGATAATTGTGTGTATTACAATAGCCCATAGGGTACTATAACAACTTTCTTGTTATCGTAAACAAACCATATTTTAGCATCTTAACACTTAACTGCATAAGGGGGGGGGGGTTCCTAGGGACCCGTTTTTTGTTTTTCGGCCGGCGTTTTTTAACGTTGCAATATATTTGGTTTATATTTTTTGTATTTGTCTAACTTTTAGTTGCGCTTGCATTGGTGCAAAAAAATTCAAATCCATCGCGTCGTTTTTACGTTAATTAGCAATGGGTCCCTAGGAGCCCCCCCTTATGCACTAACGGACGTGCCCATGACAAAAATTAAAAATCTTAATAGAGTTACTGTGATTCTGATTTTCATAATGCATACACCTAGTGACATAAACAAAGTAAATAATTAATAAAATAATTCTTGGAAAGTATAGTAGGCCAATGGTGTCATAATATTTTATAGCGGTTTACTGTAGGAACCTATGGTAAATTATACAAGTAAACCTAAAAAATATAAAATGGCACGAGACATTTCTATTTGTGGTTAATATGTTAAAGATAGTTCATCCTTCACCAATTAAAGCAATCAGCAAAAGTCTATGTGAATCAGTGCCGTAGAAAATGCAGAAACGAATTAGTGTCTTTTTAGCACATTTTGACGCAAAATTAAAATCAATGTTTTGCCCCTAATTTTCTTACTGAACAACTTTCTTCAGTTTATATTTCTTTATTGTTGATGTCTTTGAAGCCTTCTAACATGTGGTGGATTTCATCTAAAAATCCTTTAGGAAAGTGGTTATTTTAGGGGGGTCTCGTAGGACCCCCATCCCCCCCCCCACCCCGTTATGCACTAACGGAAGTGCAAACCCCTTATGCAGTTAAGTGTTAAAGCCTGTAGCATCATAATGGGAAAGAAGTCAGTCATAATATTTTGCAGTTTAGATGACAAAAATACAAGGTTTCTAATGGTACCAACATTCCAGGTTTGATGGTGGGATGAAAGGTAGGATCGAGGATGAGGATCGGGTAGTGCCCTTTAAGATGGCTAATAACATTGTAATATGTGGGTTGGCCATCGAGATCCGGAGAGCGAAACCAGGAAGAGAAGTAGATAGAAACATTCATGCAAGAGGAACGAGAGAAAAGAAGAAGGAGAAGAAAGGAAAAGTAGCAGAAGACGAGAAGACGAATGGAGAAACAATTACCATTAGAAATGTTAGTAGAAGAAAAGGAGAAATGTTTTAGTCCTGCCTTTGATGTTGATTAAAATTGTGATAAAAAACCACTATTTCTAAATGTTTCACAAAAGTACTAACATAATTGAACCTTGATGAAGAGATTTATACGAGACAAAGCGAGCTACACTTCGGTCGTTAACCCGGATGAACTTTCTTTCCATGCCATGTAATTACTCGATTCAGCCAACAGCAAATGTCATTTTTATGAGATCATTTTATCAAAAACCAAATCAACTCACTTGTAGATAAAATAGTGGATAAAGTTTATACTGTGCATATAAAAGGCTTCCATCGTTGAACATATAAACAACAACTGACCTTTTTGAATTCTTCACAAAGTAGACTGAGCGCATCTTCTTGGCGAATTTACGTTAACGAGCATCAATGTCATTTAAGGAAAACATACTCTCGGTTTTGTCTGCTTTTCGGACACGGTAAATTTAAGACTTAAACATTGGATTGCACAGTGGCAGTGGCCTCAATAGCGTGAAGCGCACGTGGGGCCCCCAGAGAACAGTTAAACTGTCAAGCTTTAAATGTTTAAGAGGGGGGCAGTACATGGTCATTAATGGAGGTAATATTTGCCGCACATCTTCCTAAATACGACGTAGGACCTATTAAGTACACATCTTTAGAAGACAGATGATTGAAAACAATAGGGGAAGTGGGTAAAAGTTTCTATTTTGAAGAATCTCAAAGCCATCTGTGGGATTTTCATGGGTGAAACAAAAAATCAAAGGAGGATTTCTCATTTTCTCTCTTTTTAATGACGAATTCTGGTATTTGGATGTAAAGTCAATACTAGAGGTGCCTTGAGATATTTACTGACCTCTTGTCAGTAACCCAGATTCTTGCAATGGAAATTTCAAAACAATCAGGATGTTTTTTTGTGAATTTTTTATTGTTTTGAAAGTAAAAGAATACGTGCACTTATCAGTCAAATTCTGAGAGAACCAGGCGGGTCGAGGCAGGGCGTAAGCCGGGGTGGGGGGTGGGGGGCGTACCGGGGGGGGTTAACGCCGACTCACCCCCCTCAAAAAATTGCAAAGGTCCGCTTGATCATGGCAAAGGTCCGCTTTATCATGCATCATGCTTAAGTTTGGCCGCCGCTTGTCTAAAAGCTATTTGTTTTAAAAGGTGTATCGTGCATGAATATGAATATGAGTAAGCATTGTCAATACTATTGCATTACTACTACTATTGTCTTTGCATTACTACGATACTACTTACCCTTGTGTTTTGGCGATGGTGATGTTCTGCTCCCCCCCTTTTAGGGTTTGTAATACCAATATTATGGCTTACAGGGCCATGAAAGTAAGGAAGACTAATTTAATCAAAAGCATACTTAGCAATTTTAAGTCAATATCTTAATTCTCACAAATATAAAAAAAGAGGGAATAACATTGGATTTTTTCATTTTTGACATGGAGATGATCTAGATTTGACTTCGTCAAAATGGCAAAAAAGCTGCCATTTTAGGCCCATTTTTAAGAACAAGAGCATCTTTTGGTTTCCGAGTTCCATCTGTTGGAAATATGCTACTTTTTCAAAGACAGCAATAATGCACATTTCTTAGATGACGAATTACCTCTTCTTTTTTTTTTTTTGCAAAAAGCATTTAATAATTTAATGTCAGTTCAGTATTTTCTAAGTGTAATTATTAGCAAAACGCAAGGCCTTGAGGTAGTCTAGAACTGGGATCATTTACATTTTTTCATTCAGTGGGGGGTGCACAGGAATCCTTTTTTTTTTTTTGTGAAGTAGACCTCCTAAAATAGGATAGCAATTTTATATAACTTTTATGGATAGTTCAAACTTTTTACTTTTTCAAAGCTTTTCTAATATTATGAAGGTGCGAATCTGTAAACACCTGCGTCTTTGCAACTTCTCTTAAATTCTCCGCAAACCCAAGGCCTCACAAAATTAGGAAAATAGAGAGCATATTCTGTGAAAATGGTAAATAATGCACAGAAAGTAGACCAAAGCAGAGGAGATGCGTTTTATGTTTAAATATCTGCAACTTCCAGGTATTGGGCACAATAACATAATATTACGATTCATTTTAAATCAAAATGAAAACTTTAAATAACATGTCCGGTGCTATCGCTGCTGCTGCTAAGGCTGTGGCTCTTCTTCCCCTCTGTCTCTCCTCTTCTGGTTCTTCTTTTCTTCTTTCTAATTTTCTTCTTGTTCTTCTTATTGAAAATTAGTCTTCACACTTTTGCACTCGGTGTATATATGCATAGTAAAATATACATGTAACCAGATATCTCCATTATTTACATGTTCCATAACAGGCTTCCCTTTGCCAGTTCCAAACTCACTCTATAATTAATCTATTCTGGTAGTTGTCTCATACTGAGAGAATTGGCGAAACATTGAGAAGTCGTATGATACCAATCAGAAACTGTTCTATTAGTGGAGAGTATCCCCATTGTGATCAGTTCAACAGTGTCTTGGAAAGTTCCAGTTCAAACGTACGGTTAAATCCACATATTTCAATCTAACCAACAACTTAATTAAAATGAAAACATTAAAATTTTTAAAAGTTGTAAAATATAGCAACCTTTTAAAAATACATTCTGGTAGAGAGCCACTTAACTTTGTACGCAATGTGTTTCTTATTTTAACCGAGAAAACAGTCAGATCTTGCCAATGGAACCTGGTCGGAAGTCGCCCCAAACCATGTCGCCCCCATGCCAAGTCGCCCCCAATGTTAAACCAAGCGCCCACCCAAACCAAAGTCGCCCCCACTGCAAGCGCCCCCAACACACATCAAGTCGCCCAAAACACACACAAGTCGCCCAACACACACCCCAAGTCGCCCCCAACCCACACCAAGTCGCCCCAACTCACACCAAGTCGCCCCCGGCCCAGGCTCAGGCATACCTAACCCTAAGCCAAACTCAGATGTGTGTTTGTTGTATTTCAATGTGGGACCGTTTTCAGGGAATAGGCGGGTGATTCTCCGCGGAAATATACGTATGTATTTAACTTACGTTGATCGCTCGCTGCATGCATGGCTGGATTCAGGGGCAGTCATTATAGTTGCACAAGAGGTTTGAAAATCAAAAAGGTATACGGAGTTAGTTCGCAATGCAAACCTAAATATACGAAGCAAATCAGGCGAATTCTTTAATCGGAATGACGTTTTCGTTAGGACCGCTTTATTTTAGAGATGCGAGTATCACCCAATGAAAGCATCATCACGGTATAGGTTCCTTTTGCTAATAGCACGTGGTGCCGGTTGCATGCAATATTGGCACGATGGCATGAATGTTTATTTAAAAAAAAAATCATTGTGCGATTCTCCGTGGAGTTTATTTCGGTCACTATTTTCATATGTATATAAAATATAAAACACAATACTGTTGGTATTTGGAATTTACATTTATAGACTAGGTGGGTATTGTGTCGTAGAAACTAATGTAAAATACACAGCCTAAAAAAAGGTGTGCGATCGATTTAGGCCTATATAATAAACTTGAAGCCACCCAATTTTGACAAAATCATAATAATGGAGTATAATTTCCTGGTTATGCAAGATTAAAACATTTAATTCGGGGGCATGTCATTTAGGAATGTTGATAAATTGGGTGTACTTTAACTATAATAAAAATTGTTTTTGAAATAGGAATAATCCTCAATATGTTGGTACAATTGTAGTGAAACTACCTTGGACCTAATCAAAGTAACACCTCTGTTTCTGTGACTTGAGCGTTATTGTTGCCGTATTTCATATTTTTAATGAGGCATATTAGTAGTAAATAAATGCATGAACTTAAATATCGTAATTATGAAACAAAAAGAAGGTGGTCAAGATCTATTCAGACCGGAATTAACAAATGTGCTGTTCCGGAAAAAGTGTTTATTTTTTTTGTCAAGATTAAGAGGACAATGATTCCATACTAATATTCATTAATGAGTTAGTTAGGTTCTTACCTTGTATTAGAAGCTTTCAGCCAATCCATTTTGAGAAACTTGGGATATTATCAAAAGCAAACTTGTATAAGTGTGGCGGGTTGAAAATTTACCTTCTGAAAAAAATTGTATATACCAAAAAACAACAGGTCTAAAACACAGTCGCAATATTTTATTCTTAAGAATGTTATGGTACGATAGTAGGTTAACGATTCGATCCACTCTTATTTTAAAAATTATTGTGAAAACTGGCCATTAGAAATTTCCATTAAACAAAATATCCAGTACACATTTTATTCAATTATGATTTCAAAAAAAGGAAAGAAAAAAAGATGATTTCCCTCGTTTAAACAGGATATGCTTGAAGTTAAAAGAAGTTTTCTTTGCATAAAACCTGGTTTCTTCTTTTTGAGGATAAAATCTGCACTCGATTATAGTTGCCAAACATCTATGTTTTGCATGAAAGCAATAGGGACAAAAATCAACATCGTAATTTTTGAACTTGTATGATGTCCAAAATCGGCCAGCATTGCCGTGCACGGAAGGAAAGTAACCTCTTTAAAAAATGTGTGCGCGGTTTATTACTCAGGTGTGATTAATCTAGGGTTTTCCCGTCATTTCGTAGTTTTATAAAACAAAAATGATTTGTAATTTCGAGTTTTGGGTTCCTTTGTCAAAATCCTAAGTACAATTTTGTATTAAAGGGCGTGTGGTCGATGTCTTTGGGACCCCCATGATTACCCGGAAGTAGTATTCATGATTTTGATATCATATCTCGCATTATAAAATATTTGATGTTTGATCTTTCTACAAATTTCGATTTATGGTGACATTATTTCTTAATAAACAAAGAGGTTTTCTGTATAAAAGCGGTGGATTTTTGCATGATATTCCATCTGAAAAATTAAAATTAAGCGGAGAAGAAGAGAAGAAATGTGGTTTTGATAAAGAATTGTGAAATATCTAATTTCTTAGTGGGGAAAATACGAACATTAAGGCCATGTTTTAATTGATAATATAAGCAAATCAAAATACCCGGTTGTTTTCATTTTAAATCATATTTCTGTAGCCAAAATCCAAGTAAGAAATCGTTGAGTGTAATCTATATTAAGTAAAGTAAAAGAAGATATTCAAGTTTAGACCTTACATCCTTGACAATCTAATTGTGAGAGGTTGTATTAGCTGTCCATTTTTTTGCACACATTCTCAAGGTTATGATTTTCTCCTCCTTTTTCAGGTTCAAAGTGGCCAATCAACTTTACTTCTAAAAAGTAGGGTTTGGGTCCAACACAAAATCATAATGCGATTACGGAATTATTCATTACTACACTCCACACAAGTACGTATGTGTTTCGTGTTGTCCCCGGTATTGTCATATTTGTAAACCGATTTGACCAAAGCCATTTTTGTAAGCGTCTGCGATTGAAGAATATTAATAAACGATGAGTCTCCATGAGAAGCTGAATATGTGTGCTGACCGTTTATGTTAATTGATGCATATTTTTTTTTAAGTTTAAAGCCTTTTTTAAATATTCTGTAAAATAAAGTAACAATTTACACTATATAGGGTATCTCAAAAATGAAAGTTCATAGGCTGGTGTACGTATAATCCAAAACTGGGAAACAAAATAAGATTATGAGACAAAAATAAAGTTTGCACGGATAAACCCAATCGATCACGGTTAGAATCGTTCGAAGTATATAAGAGTCAAGTTAAGACGGTTTTATTCATAATATACCATACAAACCAAAGTTGATACATCAGAAATACTCGTTAGAAATGTAACAATAGAGCCTTATGATCAAATCTAGGAAATAATGATAGTTGAGGTGGGTTAACATACGAATTGTGGGAAAAACAATGTAAAAAAAATTATAATCAAACTTGTGGAAGAGTATAAATTGAAGGGTGTGGCGATGCATGCGGAGGGGGAGAAAACACTTGAGAAAGCTTTATATGGTTCAACGCTGAAAACAAGGACGACCAAAAAAGAGATGAACTATCAATATCATCCATGTAAAGTTTTTGAAATTAACCTCGAATAACTGTTTGAGTAATCAAAACATTAGGCTATCTCAAAAGACTAAACCATTCAGTCAAAACGGGTTGGAATTTCCGTGGAAAATCCTTCCGTCCAATGGGTTTGGAATTTCCAATGTTTCTCATTGTTGATAAAAACCCTTCGTGACAAAAGATCATGTTACTCTAAAATGCTTAAAGCATTTTATGTCTATGTCTATTGTGTTCTCTTACTTTATATGAGAGCCAGGCCCCATATTAACTTGGGAAAAAAACAAAAACTTGGGTTTTTTTGATGGTAGAAGCAATAATGGAATATTGCAAAGCCCTATTCACTACTGTGCGTAATATCGATGGTTAATATAGACGGCCGCGTTTTTTTTTTTTTTTTATTTATATCGTGGGATGAAATGGATTTAAGGGCTCAAATTTCAGGAAGACACTGAGGAAAAAACACGACTCTCCTCTTATATCAAAATCGATTGCACTTCCGGGTAAATCGGGAAACACGCACCTTTACACTATGATTCTGCAATCATACTTTCCCTCTCTCTCTCGCTCTATCGCTCTCTGAAAACATCTCGTGACGACTGGATTATTAAAGACTCTCTGGGAAACTATTAAAAGTCGAAAGTACTCAGAGAATCGAGAATGCCAAAAATGGTAGATTCCATGGAAAGATCAGAAATGCAAAGTGATTCATGACATGTCGATTATACCATCAAAGAGTGTTAAATGGTTTAAAAACACCTTAGGACAAACCAGTGCCTGAATATTTCAGTGGTTTTATAAGGGACCAGGAGGAGATTTGGTTTTAAGAACGAATTTCTCTCAAATTGAGAGGACGATTGGAGACCAATACCAAAAACCGTTTCAAAGGTTTATGGGACAAAACAAGTACAAAATGAAAACAGCAAACCTTGTTTTGACTTCCCTAATGCTATCGTAATTATCCCCATATAACACCGTGCTTTGAACTTTCTGTCGTTGCACGACAGAAAGTCAAACTCATTATTTTTAAATAAAGACGGCGTACTCGGCTTATTCACTAGGTGTGATATTCTCATACATCGGAAAGCATTCAAATATGCAAAATACCCGGGTTCGAAAAAATTGGGCGCCGCCGCCATCTCCTTCGGAAAATCTTCCTCTTGTCTCTTAAGGGATCAGAAGCCTTACACTCTTAATGTAAAATTGTCAAATTTCCCGTGTCGTTAAATTTTCCGCTTATCAAAAATATTGTTTGGTCTCATTTCCGCTCATCACAAATATTGTCTGTTCACTAATTAGAAAACTCAATTATTAATTTAGAGTTGTTATTGTAAATATGGTGTTTGTTTTATCACGTCTCATACGTGATTGTGAGTTTTATTAAAACAAGAATCTGCCTGGAAAAAATCTGGGTCAATGCACTTTATGAATTAGAAAAGGACTGGTCTGTAAACCGGTTGTTGCGACAGTAAAATCGCGGCAATCGGTGTATGTTGTACAAAATACAGGGAATCAACGGAGGTTTAGCAGCGGACGCAGGTCCTACTAAATTTAAGTGTAGTTTTTGCGTATTATACACAGTAACTCCGACATTGGGAGTTTTAAATATATTAAACAAAACACAAAATCTGATTTGACTTTTTGAGGTGAACGCACATCGTCTGATTTTGGAGTTTATTCGAAGTGAACGCAGAAACTTCGATATTGGAGTTTTTAAAATATATTTATAAATAAAATATTTAAAACATACGCAGAACCCCGGAAACAGACCCTATGATGTCTGGAGTTTTTGAGTATATACGCAGAAACTTGACATTAGAGTTTTAAATAAAATAAACAATGTTCAAAATATGGAGACACCCAGATATCGGCAGATTTGTGGTGGACACAGAACCTCTGATTTGGAGTTTTGCTAATATGCGAAATTTCTGATATTAGAGTTTTTTAAATCGAAAAAATAAAAGTAGTGAATCCTGGAATTAAGCCATCTTCGATACTGAACTGTTCGTTTAGGTGTTAGTCCACTTATATCTTCAGTCGAATTTAGAACACAAGTATAAATACTTAGCTGACAAAGCCAACAAACACAGCAGGAACCATAAGTGTCTTTAAGAGACATGACATAAGGCAATAGTGTCTATTGCAAGTCAATACACAATAACAACATGCATTGAAGTGAGGAAGACATTATCAAGAGACAACAGAATTCTAGGAACTGTTCCACAAAGATGCTTCCCTATTGTCTACAAGCACTTACAAGTTCACTTCTGTTATGACATAAGAAGTACTTCTTGTTTTCGGAGAGAAGACTTTGGCACGTATGTGTGCCTATCTTCCATCCTTTAGGGACCAGATACACTGGCTGAGGGAAGCCAGTTTTTTAAATAAAAAAAATATTTCAAATAAAAATATTTAAAAAAAATTATGGAGAACCCAGATATCGGAGTATTTGTGGTGGACCACAGACCTCTGATTTTTGAGTTTTCGCATATTATACCGCATAAACTCTAATATTAGAGTTTTAAATAACAAATAAAAATGGTAATTAAAAATATGGAGAACCCCGAATCGTGAGTTTTTGCGGCGGACACAGACCTCTTGCTTGTGGAATGTTGCGTATTATACGCAGCTCAGAAAATCATATTTGGAGTTTTTAATATAAATAAACATGTAACTTATACCCCGAAATCGAAGTTTTTGGGTGGCGGCAGACCCTCATTATGGTTGTAACGCATTACTCCACAATTCGATTATATGAGACAGAGTGTGTTTTTGTCAAATGGTGTTTGGGCGAAAATACGGTTGTGTAGGGGGCGAGTTGTAGTTGGTTGGTATAGTGGGGGGGACTTGGTGTGTGTTGGGTGGCGACTTGGCATGGGGGCGACTGGCACGGGGCGGCTTGGTTTACTGTGGGGGCGACGGTTTTATTGTGGGGGCGAGTGGCGGTGGGCGACTTGTTGGCGGGCGATTGACTGTATCCCTTTTACTACCCGTTTTGCCATTGTAAAACGCGGGCAGCCATATTGGATTTTAACACATTTACATAACACTAGTACAGATCCCTAATGCTATGGGTATTTTTTTTTCCATTAAAGGTGCCCACTTGATCAAACAATATTTCTGTGTCAACAAAGAGGACAATTAAAACATTCTTAGTTCGCGAGCGAAGAAGTTGATTTTGACTGGAAAAACGCCTACAAAAAAAAAAAAATGAAACCAAAAACGGTCAAAATCGAACAAAATGCTTTTCATTTAAGAATGCCGCTCTGTAGTGACATAGGTAATACAAAATTGCCATCTTCGTGCAAAAAACTGCCAAACATTGAGAATGAGAGGTTTTTTAGATGTTGTTGTTTTTTTGCCTTGGCAATTGGAGATTTTGAACTAAACGTCGCGGCCATTTTTATCATTTGAAGAACCAAAAAACTTTAAATACTGTTAGTTGTTCTGATTACAACATTACAATTTTAAATTTATCGGCACATTTGTATTTTAAAACAATAAATAATTTTTTTTACTTTTCTATTATTTTTTAAATGTAATCCAAGTATAGCAGTTTTTGAGAAGATTAAAATTGTTACAGTGCCATTTGTGAAATCCAATATGGCTGCTACCAGGTCCAAACGCATTAATAATCTTTTAAGTATTTCGATAGAGAAAAATATTTCGTCGGTACACCTTCCGGTTTGTTTTAAGCACGAGAAAGTGTTGGTAAGTAGTTTATAGTACATTGCCACAAAATCCAATATGGTGCTCAAAAGTCAAATATGCTCTCGGAATCATTTAAAAATGATCTCAAATAACCCCAATATGACCTATTTACGCGACTTATTTAGTGAAACACATAAAATATGTTTGATGGTGTTCATATCTGTTACAAGTTGATCACACTCTGCAAGTTACTTTAAACACCTCTAGAATGCTTTTCCAACGCATCCGGACACGCAAGTGTTCTGCACTTTTTTGCAGTGATATAAGTTAATTCCAGTGTATATATGATGCTTTATGCATACACTTATGGATACATGTATTTGATCACAAGAAACCCTTATTTGGAATTTCTCAGTAATGGACATTTTCAAAAGTCAAGATGGCAGCCAATACAGCCGCCTTAACATTAGTTAAAATTCTTAAAACATACTTATATGTGTATGTATATGTAGTCATCAACTAATATTATGATAAAGGTGTAATTAAGGTATATGGGATTAAGAGTGACCATTTAACATTCTTATCTGGAATTTTGTTATTTAACATGCCAAAACATGTGACGATGGGGGGCCATGTGGCGCCTTTTCTTCTTTAAAAAAAATCGATCAAGAGAAAAAGTCTGTACTCCCTTCCACCCTGCGCCCACACTTCCTCCTGACTAACATCAATATTGGCCGCATTTATAACAAGAAACATTCACAGCCCTATTTATGCAATTCCTTATTACAAGCTGTATTTCCCAAGGGAAATAGTTCGGACCTTTTTTCCCTCCCTCCGCTGTCCTAGTGGTCGAGACAGGTGTAATAAAACAATATATTACATGGAACTGTATGAATTTTGAAAATGTCCATACAAGAGAATGCCAAATAAAGGAGGTTTCTTTTGATCAAATACTGTATCTATACAGTGTAATGCTAAAGCATGCATATAGACAACTGAATTAAGCCCTCTAAACTGCAAAAATGGGCAGAACACTTGACGTGTCCGATGGCGTTGTAAATGCATTCTAGAGGTTGTTAAGTAACACTTGCAGAGTGTGATCACTTGTAACAGATTGAACACCTACAGGACATATTTTAGGTGTTCAGCATGATTCAAGTCGCGTATAGGTCCATGGAGGTGATTGATATCATTTAATGATTCCCAGAGGAGTATTTGCTTTTGAGCAATCCATATTGGAATTTTTTGTGGCAAGTAATGATAAAAACTACTTACCAAACATCTTTCTTCTCGTTCTGAAAAACACCGGGTATCCGAGAAATAGTTGTCTCTATCGGAAATACTTAAGTAATTATTAGTGATTGTGGACATGGTAGCAACCATATGGGATTTGCCAAAAATGCAACTGTAACAAATTTTGCACAACCCTCCAAACTTTATGGCTAGGCCGAATTACCTAAAATCTATCAATAGAAAAAGTCTGTACTCCATTTCCATCCTTAGGCTGTGGCCTAACTTCTAACCTGACTAAGGAAAGTCAGCCTGAAGTTAAAAATCGTCCTTCACTTAAAAAAAAACATGAAATATACGTACATTGATTATTCGAAAATTGTAATGTCAAATTGGCTATTAACGTAACGATATGTAATTGGAATAAATTGATGAATTAAAATGAATGTAAGCTATAAATATGAAATGGCCGTAAGAACCGAAAAGCACGAGAAATAAATGGAACTAAGTTCAGACCGGAAATTTCAATCAAGGTAATCTGCAAATGGAATATGCGGCGACAAAAAGGAAATATTGATATAAATTACTTTCCTTCTTCAATCGTATAACCGCTTTTACTATCAGGAATTATTAACCCAAATGCTTAATTGTGCGTGATCATGTTTCAAACGTGTGGTCACTTGGGACTATGAAATTAGTGGTTATTATGTATTCATCCATTAACTGCACTAAATATCCCATTTTTTTCGAATGTGGTCCGATGTAATTACCTGCATAGAGTATGGCTTAAAGCCAAGAGAACATGAGGCCAACATTTCATCCACGTGCTACAATACATTATCGCACTGACAAATACAGGAGTACTTAAAATGCCTTATAATAAGGTGGTGGATGAATAATACATACCAAGTTCAATGGGAGGGAAACACGCAGTTTATATTATTACAAAACCAATTGGATCACTACAATTACGTGACTTTGAAAATATCATTCATTTTTTGTGTGACCTAAATATTGATTAGTGCTGTATACCAAGATAACGGGGACATCATCAACTTGCGTGGGTACCTTGATAGACACAGATCAGAGCTGGACAAAGATCATCAAAAAGGTGATGTCTAGTATGAGGGCAACTTCGATTGTTGTTCTCTCCTATTGTGCGTCTGGTTCCACAAATATTCATGAATTTTAGTGGTTATCTTATATTTATCTATATGCGTAAGATACTTGTAAGTAACATATTTTTTATAATGGTTGCTGAATAATCTGATAGAATATGGTCGGTTTCGAGCCATTTTTTAACAAAACTCCCACCCCTGTGATTGTCGGTTACTGAAACCCCGATCCCTGTAAATTGGTACCAAAGGATAAGCTTAGAGTTTCTTCTTTTACATTGGTACCAAAATAAGTAGCAACAACCCCATTATGACGTCACCAGGCGTCATATGTTGAGGAAAGTTCGCAAATACTGAATATAGGGTGGAAATGATATTTCGCGATTTTAGCGCTCAAACCACCTTATTATAGCTTTAAAATGTGGAATTATTATAAAACAGTCATTTCCATCAAGTAGAGTTCAAAACCCGCATAAAAAACTGATTTTTCCTAACCTTTTTGGCGAAAAATTTGAATTTTCATCTGTGTGTGTCTATGGAAAATGAAAGTTTTGGACATGCGAACTTTATTGACATCCATGTGGACGTAATTCTAGGCATGTTGGTACGCCTTTGTATCAAGGAAAGAGGAGGAACCATAGCGATCTATTGGGGATACATAATTAATTTGGCACCAAATGGGGTTTAACAAGCGGGGAAAAAAACCTGAAAGGGGGGGGGGGGTGGTAACCACCCCCCTTCGGTATAGACGAGGGTTAATGGTTAACCATTTAAACGACATTTTTTCTATCTGGAAAAGGATGGATGGGATTTGAAATTAATAATTATATTAAATAATCCTTTGCATTATTATTATTAATATGAAAGTTTTGACAAACGCACATTGGTCATCGCCAATGCATCAAAACTAGTGCGTATACAACCAAATCTTAAAAACAGCATAATCACTGTGTGATCCAAGAGAATCTCTGCCACATAGAGATAGGTAGTGAAGTGCAAATCCCATGGATTCAATTTGTATGTACAAGTATGGCCTTTTTAAAGGGGGATAGTCCGTGTTTGCATCTTGATTGAATGACCTAACCCCAATACACGATCTCGTAAGTTTCATGCTGATATTTAAGCTTTGATATGGGAGCTAACAATGTCTTTTGTAATCACCATTTACTACTTTGTAAAGATAATATTGTCGACCAAAAAATAGGCGTTTTTGCTCATAACATTTCAAACAATACATCCTTTAGGGGGGGGCGCGTCTACGATTTCACAGCGGTAAATGAGAAAAAATGACAAAAAATAAAATATTTTGAGAAAAAAATTAACCACATCGGTAAAATCTGGGGTCTCGGGGGACGAGGTTTTAGTTTCGGGCCAGACTTTTAAAAAGAACCAAGAAAGACTATGTAATTATGTCATTTTAAGATGGTATTCAATGTTTATTTTGTATCAATCATGTCATGATAGTTGAAGCATGATATGTCTGGATGGCAATTCATACAGGATGGGTTCATTGCAAAGTGTTCCAACTTTCAGCTCTGCTCAAAAATGGATGCAACCATGCATTTGTTGAGCGAAACATTAAATTTAAGCCTTGATTTCTATGACAATTAAAGATCACTTTGCTAAGAAAAGTTACAGATATTTAAATTTAATTTAACACAACCCATTTTCAGATTGGGTTTAACTTATATTGGATTCTCTTCAGACGGCCGGCAATTAATCTGACTCTAATATCGAAATGGTGCGTTATGACGCACTACAGAATATCATTGCCATTTCACTACAGATTGCAATACGCTGCGGTATTCTAAAGGGGAACATCACTTTGAAAGAATGTTGTACGAAATGCCGCCAATGGCATATCCCTATAATCCAAATCTCATCACAGTAAATCTTCCTAATTTAACTAACAATACAAGACTAGATCATTTCTTCTAATATATATGGGAATACCGTCACAATAAATGTGATACGTATTAATTACAGTTTCCAAAACACCGAAAGTACATCATTACTATAAATGCTCATACAATGTGGTGTTAAACTAATGTATTGAATACCAAAATGAAACTGACCTTATCAAAAAGGAACTTTGTGGTGATACAAATACGGTTACACAGTACAGAACAACACATTATCTGACGCCGTCCACATTTGACGTACTGAATAATTTCAAACATGTGACTATTTTCTCAAAAATATTAGCGAAAAGATATAATGAGGAATTTGGTGACATGGACAGCTAAGTGCAACCTTGAGTTCTGTTTTCAGTCGTATAGGACTGGATCGAAAGCCCTGCTATTTCCTTTTTATCTATGAATGCATAATGAAGACCCACGTTAGCGATTAATGGAGAAGATATGAGAATATGTAATGGCTTAGGTGCGTTTTTTCCTTTAACACTTTCAATGCGCAATTTGGAATTTACTTCAGCAAGGTCTTTCTTTTGATCATAATAATAATGAAATATACAATAATGTGATTTTGTTATCATTGATTTAAGTCCACAATTAACATGAAACACTCCCATGGTGCTGATCGCCCCTTGGTCGGTTCACGCCGAACCAAGCAATGATGCCCAGCGATAATAAAAAAAACATCCACTCAAAATGATAATTCACATTTGCGAATAGTGTAAAAGTAAAGGATAAGTCTGTAGAATCCGTGTCATTTTTTTCCAAATTCCAAAAGCCAAAAGGTAAGAATACGGCATTCTTCAAAGATATCTGATTGGCAAATCACTAATAGTGCCTTTGAATAATCTTGTAGGGGTTATTAATTTATCTTTATCAGTTTAAGGAGGGTGTTTATATCTTATATAATATAGATTTTATTAACAAAGTTCTTTATCACATAATAAGCCCAGGCTTTATTATTTTCCTTTCTCTTACTCTTCTAATCAGGTTGCAAAATAAGATTTTTAAGGGCAACCAATTTCAAGGCAATTTTCAATAGTGTAAAACGGCATCGTGGCAATTACATGTTAATGAATGAATAGGGCCAAGAATGGAAAAATAGGGCATCAAGGCAACTGGTATGGGCACCGAAGGCCAATTACCTCAGGTGCGTCCCTTTATAAACATAAGCAAGACTAGTCATGCCTAGTCGAACCTGGTGGCGCTGTTACATATGCGCTATAGGCATTGTGAGCGTTTTTTCATATTTTGAATCCTGGTGTCTTTGACCTTTGACGTCCGGAATTGATATAGTCAAAGGCAACATTTAAGGATCCGGAACGAGTTTCAACCCTGAGGCTACTATATTGTGAGCGTTTTTTCATATTTTGAATCCTGGTGTCTTTGACCTTTGACGTCCGGAATTGATATAGTCAAAGGCAACATTTAAGGATCCGGAACGAGTTTCAACCCTGAGGCTACCGCCAGTAGGCGGACATTCCGTGAAAACTACAGAGAAGAAAACCTTCACGGGATACTTTAATAAACCACACATTTATTCAGTCAGTTAAGGTTCCGAATTCATCATTGTGCTAAAAAAAGGAGTCAGATGGGTCACCTTACGGAAACACCCTGGCATCCCCCGGCGACAATCACTGCCACCATTCATTTTGCACCTGATATTTTTTTCTAGCATATTTTGACAAGCATGTTGTCAGGACCTCGCATGCCATTGCATTTGTTTTCTATAGTCAAGTTTAAAGAAATTGATCTAACAGGAGCTATGTGGATTAACACATCAACTGTATGTAGGCCAGGTCTAGTCCCAGAGGCAACTCACATATCAGGTATAACATTGCTTTTGTTGTTTCTATGACATGTTTAAAGAAACTCTCCCCCTCTTCTCTTTTGTGTCTCGTGGTCACAACCACAACCAAAGATGACATTTGAAAAAAAACCAATCATGGAAATTCCACGTGGGAATTCACACAACGTTTGTCAAAAAAAGGTTTAGAATTCCTAGTCGTTTCAAATAATTTTTACAGCCCATTTTTTCGAATCAGTGAATGTAGTAATCATGTGTAGGTATGTTTAATATTTCTCCTTCGCTGAATTCCTTCTTCAATAATTGCTGATATCTTCACTTCAGATCATAATGGAGGGGTATATTGGAAAACGCCAGGATATATAATACAAAAGATGATCAGAGCAGAAAGTAATACTTTGTTTCAGATTGCAATCGGAAATGGAAAGCAGACGCGAATTGCATTGTGAACAACATACGTATAAAATAATGAACTTGCACACAGAGGAACCTTAGAAGTAGAAAAATAACATGAATCACAAAAACTTTTTTACAAATTCATGAATATGCAATAAAAATCTATTCACATTCGTCAACAACGATAATATACATTATGAATTGTGGGATATGAATGCTGGTCCTAAGAAACTCATTAACACATGCATGCATAAACAATATCAGGGCAAACCTCGTAACAAATATAATTATGACCAGCCGCGAGTCCTTATTTATTTACGATTTCATGTAAATGTCTTACAATTGTAATCTATTTTATTACTTTAGTATATAAATCTATATTTTTGTATGATTTTCATTATCCCTTATGAATACTCAATATTATGATTATATCATTTCTTTTATAAATCCGTCTCAGACTTTTAAAATCGTTTTTGTTTTTCTTATTTGACCTGTGTTTGTGTATTTTATATTTAAATATTATTTTTTACGTTGTATATATTTTATTATACATTTTGTTAGGCAGGGGGCCCTGCTGAAAATCAATCTTTGTTAAGTAGGTTACCCTGTTGAAATATGTGCAATAAATAAATAATAATATTCATAAAGGAAAAAAAGTAATACTATAATATGAAAAGGGAGAAATATTGAAATATAAATCATGTAACCGTAGAAGATTTTTTTAAATCAATCTTTTTGGTGAGCTGAAACAGCACACATTGGGGGCAGGGTGTTAACCGGGTGGCGTTATTTAAAAATGATTGGAAGAATATTTTACACTACAAATAACCATACCCATCATAGAGGCTAAACTTTTCAAGTTTTTGCACCAAATGTGTCTATTAGATGAATATCAGCAGACTCGTACGGCATTGATACGCACCCTGTGAGACAGTGTGGATGTTGTGGATGAACTCCGGCGTATGTTTCTTGTGTTAAGGGTCATTTCCTCCGTCGTCTGCTGAATAGAAATCTCGCCCAAGTATTTTATTATAAGTCGTTCTGTTTACCCATACAGACGCTGCTTAGGGCTGAATCATTTCAGGTGAGGACTTCTTCTTCTTATCGTGTCCCCAAACACATGTTCTCAAATATAGCTCGAGCCAGAGATGAATGCCAACATCTGGCTGCTTCAACTGAAATTCCTGCAAGTGTCCTTGTTTGTGCATTGTTGCTCCAGCAATGGGCAGACCAAAGATGGTCCATTGTCTGTGCTGTTTCATCACAACCACAGGTGAGGACTAATGTTATGAAAGCTTACAACATCCAAAAATTTAGAAAAATCTCGCGGGCGCTCTATTTTCAAAGTGCCACTGTCTCTTTAAAGATCAAATTACAATTGTAGGTCTCATAAAATAAAACATTTTCAACATTTTATATGAAAGGAACCCCTCTCCATTAAAACGACAATAAATATTATGAAAATTTAGAACTGTTTCCGCTCATGCCAATTTAACCTTCTAATTGAGACTGAAATTGTATAAATATGATAAACGTTAAATTAGTGCAGAACTATATGATTCGCAAGCACACAGTAATCATACAAAAAAAAAAAATAGCCACGGCTGCAGTCTCACACGAAATCTGCATTTCCCAGGAGTTTATGTTTGAACGAAGATTACTAGTTTATCTTGTAAGACGCAATCTTTTTCATTTAATTTTCCTGGTAAGTAAATCAAAACATCTTAATTTCATTGAAATTTAGCTGTTTGATGCGATTTCGTTTAGTAATTCCCCATCGAATCGAACATTGCTATTCTAACTAATATTTAATGATGCGTAAGGTTCGACTGTGTTACCCTTTTTCATCTTTTACGTTCATATTTGGAAACCGCCATGACGTCCCCCAATAGGCGAATAATCTTGTGTTTTTGAATTCGTTGCAAACCGAATCGCAATGAACGGGTTTCGTGCTGGCCTGGGTAACATTTTTGGCGATTGCTGTCTTTTAGGTCCACGACCACTCTTCCCTCTTCCTTTCGGACCCCAAGACAGATGCCACATTTTTATTTTGGTGTATCTATATATGAAATACTCTTGACCAAATAATGTAACGCCCCGTGGCACAAAAAGCCCAATCTTGATCTGGTTGCGGTAGTTTTTGACGCTGCGCCCAATGCTCAGGGGCAGTGTCTCCCTCAGCTCACCTCAAGGTCAGCTAATTGATTTTTTCCTATCTCTTTTGGACATAGAATTTTCCCCTTTCCCTCTAACCCACAGACTTTTATGCTCTAACCGGAAAAAATTTAAAATTTATATTAAAAGAGTACCACTATATCATAGGTTCAAGGCTACCTAACCGAAAGACCAGCGAGGATTGGTGTGCCAGATTTGGCAATTCTGAATCCGTGATACCGCCGGCCTGCATAACATAACATTTACGGAATAGATCGCTACTGCTATTGTTGGTCGCACGCATAATGAATATCTCCGCTCTGGATGTCGCAACAATGTATGATAATGCTCCAGGAGCATGAGTGGTGGTCAATCTCAAACTTGCTCGAAGGAACGACAAGATTCAACTAATTGAACGGCGCGTTTTTGGATTTTGCCTGTGTGTGTGGAAAGAGCCGGCGTAGATTTCAATCAAATCTGAAATTGGTCGTCTTTTTCGGAAAAACAAAATTAAAATTTGATGAGAACGAAAACGGTGATTCGGAGAATTAAATTGAGTCACAACATTCGTCAATTTATCCGCAAATAGCCGTCCGTTGGAAAAAATCTCAGTATTGTGTCACAAACCTATGAATTCGGCAGCCTCAACTTAATAAACGCATGTTGAAGGATATTGGTGGCAGAATACTGAATTCATCCCGAATTGGTTTGTAATTTGTAAATTGTAATGTAAAGTTTTAATATTTTTCATCCTTCATTACTGGTAGGGAATAAACACTCTTTTGTGTCATTTAGGAAAAGTAACTTGGCTTTTGAATGACTCGGACTAGTAGTAGTACATTCAGTACTGTTGCCTAGGAATAGGAGCATGTGTTTATTTTACTAAATTGTGTTTTCGTAAATTGACATAGAAATTCACTCAAAACTTCCTCAAATCACTTTATTTGAACTGAATATTGCATTTTTATTCAAAAACAAATCTATATTAATACCGGGGTGGTCTGTCTGTCTGTCTGTCAGTGTGTCTTGTCTCATCTGACAGCGTCTATTTTCTTGGAGACTGAGGGTCGCGCGTTCCTGAAACTTGGTGGGTGGGTACGGCGGTCCGGTAAGTACGTAATCCTGTTTCTAAAATTGAAAAAAAAGTTGGCGTAAATTGAAACCAGTGTTTGAAAATTCTCAAGACTGGAATAATACCGAAAGGCATTGTGGAAAAAAATGGACGTGATCGTAGCGATTGCATGTTCACTTTTCCGTGTTTGAGAGCACCGAAGTACCCATCAAAAACGTTCAATTTTCTCGCTAGGTTCTACCTAATTACGATACTAACCCGGATACACATTCAAAGCAAAAACGTCCATAGAACAGGGGTTGAATTTCGTAGCAGAGTGCAAGAATCAGTCTTGATTCTCAAAAATGAATTTCGCGGGAATCATCTAATTCGCCACTGTGTTAAATTCTAAAGTTTACGAGAATCAACATTGATTCCCACAAATCAATTTACAAGAATCTGACGAGAATCGATTCTCGGATTCTCGCTGAAATTCTAGCCCTGATAGAACCCCTTCGTTTTCCGGAGATATTTGAGATTCAGTTTCATTTACACACATTCGCTATGACGGACTGATAACGTTAATCTCTCGCGCAGTACCAATTTAGATAATATCTTTCGCAGTCTGTGACAAGACTACACCGTGGGAAATACCAGACCGCCGTACCAATTTAGATAATATTTTCCGCAGTCTGTGATAAATACTAGACCGCCATACCAATTTAGATAATATCTTTCGCAGTCTGTGACAAGACTACACCGTGGGAAATACCAGACCGATGTACCAATTTAGATAATATCTTTCGCAGTCTGTGACAAGACTACACCGTGGGAAATACCAAACCGCCGTAGTGGGTGGGTGCCCCTTGACCGAATGAAGACAGAGTTTGTATTGGTTAGTGGATCAAAGGTCATCGGGTCATTCACAGTCAAAGAAGGTCAAATGGGGTAAAGGTTGGTGTATGGACATGGAACTTGGAGGGTGGGGTTGATTGGTGATGCCAAAAATTTTGAAGGTCACGACAAGGTCATTAGGGGTCATTCAAGGTCAAATGGGGTAAACATTGGTGTATGGACATGGAACTTAAGAGGGTGGCGTTGATTGTTGATGCCAAAAATCTGAAAGGTCATGACAAAGTCATTAGGGGTCATTCAAGGTCAAAGGAGGTCAAATGGGGTAAACATTGGTGTATGGATGAAAATTGGAGGGTGGGGTTGATTGTTGATGCCAAAAAGGTCACGACAAGGTCATCAGGGGTCATTCAAGGTCAAAGGAACCGCAAAACCAAGTTTCATTCAAGCCAGGTGATCGCGAAACCAGGCAATCGCGAAACCCGGGGACCGCCTAGTATAAGCAACTACTCATTCACGGAGCACGGATGGTTAATTTTATGTTACAGTTTGTTTTACCCGCCAAACAACAAACCCACAAAACAGTACGTGCAACGAATCCACACGGGCGGTGACCGCGCTTGTTTGTCTACAGACGTTTTAGGTAAGTAATTTTTCTGTTGGCATCGGCCCTAAGATTTCTACGAAAAATTATCTTTCTATTATATTATAAATTAAATCATATGTATATCTTTGACGTCCCTAGAGGAAAATCCGACAATCACCGCAAAAATTGAGGTAGCAGGATTTTTTTTTATTGTCAGATCTAGGATCAATTCCCCAATAACTCCTAATTTCTGTCAGGTTTTGAAGCGATTAAGTGACGTTAGGGATCACTTTATCTCAGGTAAAGCTTTGTTACTTGTAATATTTTAGCTCACTGAATTTAACAATCTTAAATAAAATGAACTGTTTAACAAAGAAAATTAGCCAATAGACTTTCTTAATATAGGGTGCTAAGTAGAACAGGATATTCCAGTCCTATATTCCAGCAAGAACGATTCGGATAAAACAGTTCTGTTGAATTCCGGTATTCCTTTGTCTTATTTTCGAGCTAACTTTCACAAATAAGTATTAAAACGATTCAGAAAGCAAGGGAAAGCGGAAGAGAGAGAAAGAGAGATAGAAAGAGAGAGAAAGAGAGACACAGAAAGATAGAAGTGAAAGAGAGAGAGAGAGAGACCGCCACGCGTGAAGACTGAGACAGAAAATAGGGGCAGTGAGAGCAAAATCCTTATTACTACAGGCCTGTAATTGAACACCGCTTTAGGGCAATGACCTTTCTCGGCTTGAAATGGCGGTTTTATCCATTAAAGAAGCAAACGAATGCAACATGCTACAGGATAAAGCTCGGTTACATCACGATGACCATCATATAAGAAGCACTTTTGACCCTAAGGATATGGTTTGCAGAAACTGATGATATCGCTAACAAAACGATTGAGTATGAATTGTATCTGGAGGGAAGTAATCACCTTATATGTTGACCTGGGATACCCAGTACATGATAACGTTATTTTCTGCTCTTCTGATCTTCATTTGTATCCCAATCAAGTTCACACTTAATATTTTAAAATATGATATACATTGGAAAACGTAAAAGATGAATGATTTGTATTATTTTGCTAAAGATTAAAGGATCATCTACATTTTCTTCTTTGTCAAGAGGACGTCAGAACCAAAATTGCAAATATTTGTGTTACCTGGACATCGCATTGCAAAAGGTCAAGAACTAATCTGTAATTACAATCAAGTGTAATCCCCCCAAAAATAGGTGGACTAATATCAATAGCAATCACTATTTACAAAGTATCAGTAAGAATACGGCCAAGAGAGGGTGAGAGGGAGGATGAGAGAGGAAGGGAGAGATTGAGCGAGAGAGAGAGGGACTGGAGAGAATGAAACGCGCACGAGAGAACAGATAAATAACCGGCAGACAAGGCAACGACCATAAAGTAAAGAGGAGGAGAAAAAAGATTACCAGACAGAAACAAGCAGACTGGCAATATCGAATGCGAATATTATTATTTTCTTTTGCAGATAAATACTATTGTTAGGATTTCATATTACAACGCTACTTTAAAGAGGGATGACTCGATTTAAATATATAAAATTTTCATCTTACTTGAATGACCTTGACCCACAAGGTATTCATGGTTGGTTGATTCAGACTGATATGGCGATTCCTTTTGATGTCAGCGCTTAAAAATATGATTTTGTAAGCCTATACAGTATTTTGTTAAATTAACATTGGTCAACGGATTTGAGTCTCCTTTACGTTCGTAACATCTAAAACAAAAAACCTTTAAGCCTTACGATTTCACAGGGTAAATGAGAACAATAGTTGCTTTATGTAGAGACCAAAATTTTGACCACTTTCCATAATATGTGGTATTTGTATCATGGACCTCTAAAGCATTAACGGTCATTGCCTTCTTGGAATGTTATTTATCGAGAAGCAAAATAAAAATCAAAGGACAGGATAAAGATTGGATACATTAAGATGATCCATGTTGAAGACAGAGGGGTAATTTTTTTTTTTTTTTTTTTTCTTAATATTTTAAAATATGATATACATTGGAAAACGTAAAAGATGAATGATTTGTATTATTTTGCTAAAGATTAAAGGATCATCTACATTTTCTTCTTTGTCAAGAGGACGTCAGAACCAAAATTGCAAATATTTGTGTTACCTGGACATCGCATTGCAAAAGGTCAAGAACTAATCTGTAATTACAATCAAGTGTAATCCCCCCAAAAATAGGTGGACTAATATCAATAGCAATCACTATTTACAAAGTATCAGTAAGAATACGGCCAAGAGAGGGTGAGAGGGAGGATGAGAGAGGAAGGGAGAGATTGAGCGAGAGAGAGAGGGACTGGAGAGAATGAAACGCGCACGAGAGAACAGATAAATAATCGGCAGACAAGGCAACGACCATAAAGTAAAGAGGAGGAGAAAAAAGATTACCAGACAGAATGTGTAATGATTCAGACTGATATGGCGATTCCTTTTGATGTCAGCGCTTAAAAATATGATTTTGTAAGCCTATACAGTATTTTGTTAAATTAACATGATCAACGGATTTGAGTCTCCTTTACGTTCGTAACATCTAAAACAAAAAACCTTTAAGCCTTACGATTTCACAGGGTAAATGAGAACAATAGTTGCTTTATGTAGAGACCAAAATTTTGACCACTTTCCATAATATGTGGTATTTGTATCATGGACCTCTAAAGCATTAACGGTCATTGCCTTCTTGGAATGTTATTTATCGAGAAGCAAAATAAAAATCAAAGGACAGGATAAAGATTGGATACATTAAGATGATCCATGTTGAAGACAGAGGGGTAATATCTATGCAACTACAGTGGGTCCTTTTAAGTGTTCCGTGCCTTAAATTTCTTGATCTCCTATTGTAAATTGCAGTATTTTTTTAACCATCCTTTGTTCTTGTTTGAAGTTCGGAAGTATAAATTCTTCTTTTATGTCTTATCAGTATGGCAACAACCACCCAGAAACAAAATCGATAAAGATAGATGATGTTGAAGTAGGACAATCGATTTTAAATCGACGATCAATTAAATACGAAAACGATCAAACGACGCACTGTAAAATGTTGATTACACTGTAAGTAAGTATGGACAAAACCATGTTTTGATCATGTTTAAATCCTAAACATATTTAAAATTTAAACATAAGAAACATGTATAAATCCTAAACATGTTTAGGTTTTAAACATAGGCTAAACATGTTTTTGTCCATACTCCAACACTTCATTTACAGTGTAGAAAGAGAACAGGGGCCACCCTCGTCTATTCAGGGTAGAAGTGCCAAGTAATTATATTCATTGTCCCGGTATGGGAGGAGATATAGTCCTCCGGACTCACAGACCGCCTACAACGGTGAAGAATACGGCACTCGATTCAGTTGACTCTTCACGCAACATTAGTTTCACGCTTTATTCCGTTGTCGTCTATGGAGCCTGGACTATGGTTCCTGCCGGACCATACCTCCTTTTACACCGGCCAAACAAATCACAAGGCTTATACCGCGAGAAATTCAAATCTTTCGTTGCCTAACATGTGTCCTGTGATTTGTTTGGACCTATTGATGAGTCAACGAATTCTATTACGTGACACTTCTACAGCGAATTGGGTAAAAATTATCAAAGCTGAATAAAATTCATGCATGCTAATTGGAGTAAGGTTTGATCAAGTTGCTCAACTAATATTTTATTCACTAAACGAAGGTTATACACTATTTTACAATGTACACAAATTGAATGAAAATGTTCTTGAACTGTTTTATCCTTCATTTATATGCACGTACTATGTACGATTGATTAAAATGAAGCGAATTGCAAGGCTCCTAGAAATTATTTGATTGTATTGATTCATAGAAACTGAAGGCGTTCGCTAGATTTTGCCTTGAACGGGCTTTTAACAACAATGACCTCCTCAAAGATTTTTAACCTACCACACAAATTACATAGCGCTTCGTATTTGACACCAATCCTCAAATAAAACAATAGATTATGGAAAAAAATTACCGAGAAGGACCTTAAACAAGAATACCTTCTCTACTACCTTTTAGAAAGATGTATAACAGCATATCACCCCAAAAATAAAGATTCGACCTTCAAACCCATTTTTTTCTTTATATGGAACCTCATTCAAAATGGTTCCAACAAAGGTTCTCTGACCTTTGAAGAACCATTTTGATTCTTTAAAGAACTATATATCTTGCAAACACCTTCACGGTTCTTTAAAGAACCATTTCTAATTAACGTAGAACCCTCTAAGAATAGTTTCATAGAACTATAATTATGATGGTTCAAAAATCAGAAGAGTTTTAAACTGACGACGACGACGACGATGATGATGATTGATGATGATGATGAAGATGATGAAGATGACGATGACGATGATGATGATGATGATGATTGATGACGGACGATGATGATGATGATGACTGAATATTTGTTCTTTACTAAAAATGTTGTAATACGAATTTCATTCTTCGTTACACTTAACTCAAGAACATCTCGCACGAGGCACAATTATGACAGAAAAACCGTCGTCTATCTTGCTTGAAATGTAACAATCAAAGACCTTGCCCCGCACTGTCTCAAAAGGGCTACTGGATATATCACGGCTTAGAACAAGCCTCAAGCTGTAAATGAATACACGCCTTGTGCTTTTCCTGTTTCTACAAGAATTTTCGTAAGTGCTCCTTCTAAACACAAGAGACTTTGCAAGTAATAAACAGATTTGTCAAGGCACGTTTTCAATCTGAAGCATTTGGCACATAGGACAACTTTAGTGAGAGTTTGGCAATTGCGTTTGATATATGAGAAACCATCGTCTCATTATAAAATAATGTGACACCATAATTGAATTAAATCTTCAAAAATTCCACCTCTATTAAAGAGAAATTTAGGAAAAAAGGATTTTACTTACTACTTGCCCTTTGTAATATCTTCTATCCTAGCCAAGAATTTTGCAAATTATAATCTAGTTCACTCTGTGTAATTCTGGCGCGCTATTTTTGTTGGTGTTAATGATGGTGTGGTGATATTCTTGTTTATAATGTAAATATTATTTCTAAAGCTACTTTAAAGAAACATTTTATGATCATAGCCATGTCTTCCAACTTACCTAAAATGTTGAGATTTTACATCATGTAAATAATTGGCTTAGTATAGTATGTTTACTATTACACTAGATATGAACTACCTTGGAAGAAGTTCGTAATTTTGTATTTTCTGTCCTTAAATAATGGCCAATGAGTCACTGTAATGCAAACATTGCTCATAAATTCTAAACACATCGTCAAGTGACAGTTTAAAAGAACCCTTTTCGGTGTTATTTGGTTTGAACAATGAAGGAAAATAATGTGCTAGGGTCACAAACTGCACCTTTTACTCCTCGATATGTTCATATTGATCTAAAGAACGTATGTTTGTCTCGGTATTGTAAAATCGAAATCCCATCTCATAATGTGCTTCACGATGTAAATCGTAGCAAAAAGCTTTAAAATAGGATTGTTGTCTTTTGTAATTTAAAAATGACTTTTAACGTAAATGAGTTTATATGTTTCCCTTAGGCTATTTTGCACACCGCTCTATTACATACGAAATTCAGCTACACTGCTATCATTTCCCAGCCTAGATACGGCTCAGCCAGCCTTTTGATCCTACTACTTATACCACAATGAATAACGTTTAATATCTTATAGTGCAGGTGGTATAGCCTTCTTTATAATTTACTTTGTATTGTATAATACATCAATGCGTGTGAAGTATTATATTTCTGGACTCTGTTCGTTCAAACAACAACCCTTGATATTCAATCGAGTATTTGCTTTAACGCTTTTAAGCATAATTCAAATTTGATTTTTTATTTATTTTCATGCTATCGCTCCTCGTGACTTAAGGTTATTTACGAAACAAGCAGCTTAAGAGTAATGTTCAGAATAATTCCAGTGCATTATTATATACCGAAGCGCCAACTTTTACATAATTATAAATTTTAGAAATGTAGAAATCAGAAATAAAATTGGAAATATTTCAATTTCTTTTTATAACCTTACCTTAGTTTTGTTGGTATTATATTTCCATGATGCCCATTGGAAAATATATACGACATGATAAGATTTCAAAGGGTTGTCTTATGAATTGCTATAACGTAATGCAATGCTTATATAGGTATTACTCCCTTCTGTGAGTAATACCTATATATGTGGGCACATGTGGTGCAGTGGATCAGCGCTCGCCCTCATAAGCATAAGGTTTTGGGTTCGAGCCCCGCTGTCGCCAATGTGTGGCTTTAGGCAAGGCAAGTTACCCGCTGGCCCGCTCTCCACCCAGCAGAGTATAAAAGTATGGAGTATAAATGGGTACCGGCAGATCTGGGAATGCAAAAAGACTCGCTGTGCGGGAGAGTGGCGAACCCCACAGCAACATTATATGAGGGAGTCTGGCCCAAACGCCAATGACAGAGGATGGGCACTCCGCCTGCGGGCGCACCATTTGCATTTTTTTCAGCTATTTGAACATCATTGTGACGTCATACAGAGAAAGATATTGGTGTTTTATTTGGTATCAATAAAAAAGGAAGATGATATAGCTATAAATTGTAAACAAATTAATATTTTGGTTAGACGAGGGTTAAAGTAGAGTACGATACCATAAAATAATCCCCAATAAAATGAACCCATTGTGTTTGAAGCAAGATTCCTTGAAACCCATAGTCTCGTACCCAGTACTTGGTAGCTGTCCCTACGGGCACGTATGCTGCGAATACTTACCCAACAAGTCTGATGGAGTTCGTAACGAGCTCGTCGCTGATGGGTTTAAATAAAATCGGCGACGTCACCAGACTTGTTGTGGCGAGTATTCGCAGTATACGTTCCGAAGGACACCCACCAAGTACTGGGCAAGAGACTAAGAAACCGAAAGCAATCATTCTAATGTAAGACCACATCCTCGTACTTTGCTGGCTCATGACAAATCCATAGCAAAAAAATCGGAATAGTGGAGAAAATCGACGACATTTCGCAGATCTTAAAGAAGCTTCACTTAAAGCTGACTCCGCCTGCTACGCCTCCAAAAGAACAGGTCGGTTACAATAAAATTTGATCGATTATCTATAGAAGATGCAATATGTGACGTAATAGTGGACACAAAAAAAAACATTTTTACCGCAATGCACGAGTGGTCAAGTGGATTGAGCACTCGACTATACGCCAAAGGTTGTGAGTTTGAGCCTCGCTTCGTCCAACGTGTTGTTCCAATTTGAAGTATCAAGATGAAAACACCAGCAATTATTTCATTAAACGCTGTTATTTGAGCATAACCTACCTTTGACATGCAAAAATATCATTGCTTTTGCTTATCACAGCATAGGAGAAATAATCCATTCTTATACAATGCAACAATTAGACACTCATCCAAATGGTGAAAACCTTGTCTTATAGAAGATTAGCGCAAGCGGATTATGAGTTTTTGACATCCCGGACAAGTCTTTTTATCATTACAGACCATTATAGAAATGAATTCATTCGTTTTCAGTAAGCCGATTCTTTGTAGTAACTTTTGTAGCATGTTACAGTATGTTTTGTAAGGGCAACAAAAGCCTAGTCTCCGCATGCCGGGGATTGAACCTTCATATCAATATCACCCTCATCGAAATATGCAAGAACTCACTTAATTTGAGATCTACTATATAGGTTATAAAACATTCGTATCGCATGGTCTATACGCGTTCTTTTATTTTTTGCCGTTAACATTTTAAAATTTCAGACAGCAATGATGTTTTGGGCTGATCCCCAACATATAGATCAAAACGAAAATTCGATAATACAGGTAAAAAATGCAATAGTCTACTGAGCACGGACATAAACCTGCCTTAAAGCCATGAAGCTTTCAAATGGATTGTGAAATAATTGCAAGAAGATGCATGGTTAAGGGAGGAAGTCACGTACCGCTTTGTAATTAAAAATGATTCGGATTTTACCTGTATCCTAATTAACTTGAAGGAGAAAGAGGGATGTAAACATGAGAATACATGAGAGAAATAAATACTTGTCTTAATACACAAGACACTGCACGTAATTGAAGCAGAAAATCGTATTGGCCGTTGGTGCATGGGGCACGAATGGGTTATTTCTTGGATACAAACAAGAAAGGAATGAGTAACGGGGTTTGTTGGGGGAGTTCTGTTGAAAGATGTGAAGTCGTGCCATCATAAATTTGAAAGCCAGGACATTAACCATGTTTAAAAATCTTGTATATAGATCTATTTGTGCAGATTGGATTTAATGCAGCTCTCACAAGGGAGTCCTGAACTACACTCTTTAAGGACTATTTGTAGTTCTACAGGCCATCGTCGGGTGTACAAAATCCGGTAATATCGTGATGGTGAATGGTTGCCTCATTTTAATTGGTCATTAAAAGAAAAAGGAGCGATTTGCTAATCCAAAATATCAAAAACAATCTTAAAAATCCATGAATTGATACCTTAGTTACTGGCACGGATGTGTTTTTGTGTCCTGCAAGTGGTTGGCTTGATATCCGCATAATAAAGAACACGTAGTACATTTTATCTAATTCTAGAACTTGAGCCTTTCCCTGCAAACGTCCTAAATTTTGAAGCGATAGATATTGTGTACCGGTACGATATGACAAATTTCTCAAATACTTTGCTCAACCATTTTGTATTTGTTTCCTACATAAAAGTAGTTTAATGGAATTGTACACACTTACCCCTACTTATTTTAATAAATGTCCATTTTTTGTTCCTCCTCTCCCATTATCGTTCCTAAAACTTTTAAATGACGAATTTTCGCCTCGTCAATGTCTACATTTAACACTGTACAGAAAACATGTACTGTCACAGGTGAATCTTGACCTAATATACAATTTGACTTGGTCAATCTTGGCCTAATTGTTTCCTTATAAATGAATATAATGAACAGAACTCATCTCAATCTTGAAAAGTACTTTTTGTCACTAATAAATTCATATGACAACTAGTGCAAAAACTTTATTGGACGAATTGCATTGTGAAAAGAACACCATACTTCCTCGTCTCTAGTCCAAGGCAATAGGTGAACCAGTGTGAAGGCGTGAGGAGGGTAGATCCCCACTGATGGCTGCATAATCATGCTTAATTTTTGCACAAATTTTGATACATACACTTGATGGAGAAATAAATCAAATTGTTATTCAAAATGTGTTTATATTTTACCAAATTTACAACAGAAAAAAAAGTAATGATACGTCGCTTTGTAGCGATATTAAATGACGTTTGTAGTGATAACTGAAGCCTCTTGCTCTTAGCATAGACAGATGTTTACAGATATACGACTCATACATAGATGCCAGACAGTACAAGCTGCAAAGCTGAGTCAATGCCATGAAATACTTCTATCGAATGTATAAGAAAAATAAGAGACATAGCACCTTCTGATGACTAGTGGTATGAACATGCTTACCCCAAAAATAAGATAACTCTTAATTATAAGAATTGCTTCAAATTTCCTGGGCTACAATACCGGTTGAAGTGTAAAACATGCCCGTATATTATCAGATTGTGGTTGAAAAGTTACCCAAAATTAAAGATTATGAAATTTTACATGCAAGTGTTCTGAATTTTTCGAAAACAATTGTTCAAATCTATTGTGTGCAAATATGAAAATATCGGTGTGCTACACAAAAGGTTGAATTGTGTAGGATGTATAACGAATTAACGGCCATGACAAATTTACAAGATACGTCAACTTATTATTTTTTTTAAGATCACATGATAGCACTAGGAGTATAACTTAAGGAGATCACACAGTGCATTGGTATGCAAACTAAATCACTAGAGAATCTAAACAAATATAAAATAAACATCTTAAGCGGATGAATTGTGATATTTTATCACTGAACACTAAAAACGTCTGAAATAAGCGCATTAAAGCATAGGAAAATCTTACGTTGGTAACATGTTTAATAATTTACAGCCAATCCTAACGCCCACAATGGTCGCGATCGAACGAGGGAGGGTTTAATAAACAACTATAATAATAATAGCCCCATTCTATTATCTTATGTAAATTATTTTTTTTTTGGTGAAAAGTACGAAACAGTTATGTTTATATAAGTTCCGAAAATGACATTTTCTTAGGCAAAGTGCGATTTGGAACTGTATATGATGGTATATGGTATTTTCGTAAAATATATATTGTGTTATAATATTATATTCCATTGTGTAATTTTTACCAAACATCCACAAAACAATTTGAAATTGATTTATAGATGTTTACTTTTTATGTTGTTAACAAATGAAATAGATCGTCTCCTGACTGGTGAAGTAAAACATACTCGTAGTAAATGTACATCCCTCCGTCTGGATTAAAAACATGTAAAGAATGTTATATCTGTCCTTGTTGTTTCAAATGCCGCATTCCGGATGTTTGTTCGGCCAGGGCTACAAATTACTTTGGTCACGCCGACTGCTTCGCCTACAACCTTTGGTCAACTCAGTTCATGCGTCTATTATAAACATAGACATTGATGCAGTAGGAGGTCCATTTCTGTCCGGGGGATCCACTTGTATATCAAGACGGATATGGCACATTAATATATATCCCTACCGTCCCTTAACTGCATTTAAATGCACTTCTCAAACATCACGGAGCGGACTTCTGCCTTGCTTTAGGGGAAATTGCCCCTAGAACTAACAAGAAAAATGACGGTGATCGTCCGATTTTTCTCTAGGGACGTTATGGATACGGCATAAGCATGGTTAACAAATAATTATAAAGAAACACTTCGTTTCGATTTTGCTACCCTAAGTGAGTAATTTATGAGACTGCATAAAATACCCCTAAAAAGCATTTCGATATGGTTTTGCTACCCTAAATGGCAATGAAAATAAATTGTGGTTCAAAATGAAATTGGTAATTTACATACACTTTGACAGATTTCAACTATAAGAAATTGACCCCTTCATTTTAAAAAAAGTTCATCTTGGTAACTATACTTGCTTTGTTAGTAGTCGAACAAAATTCTGACTAGAATTGACTTTTTTCAGCAAGTTGATAGTGCTAGTTAAGTATTAAAGGCTGACTGAGAGAATTTGAGAACTTTTTGTGTATGAAATAAAATAGTCAACTAAAACTAAAGATGGTCACCCGAACTGCTAAATCCAGAATAACTTCCAATTTCCTTTTATACAATAAACCTTTATGCGTGGCACAGAAATACCATAGGAGTTGTATAAACATTTATGTGCAGCATAGAATCTGAGATAAATATAACTATAGTCCCAGATAGAATTACCATAGTATGTGTAAAATAACAATGATAGTACAAAAATGGCTTTTCGGTATTGAAGGACACCGATTTTATCTTAGCTATTTTACACAAAAGGCTATTTCACATCATGTAATTCTTATTTGCTGGTACAATTTCGTGTTGTTATAAGCAAATATTCTAATCAAAGTGCCATATAGAACACTATGCTGTAGTTTCTTTTTGTGTACGGACTGAAAATAGAATAATATGAATTTCGTACAGGGTACATCGAATCGGCACTATACTTGAGCCAGTGGCTCAGATGATATGAAAATCTCAACTTTTTTCAAGGTAAGTCTGGAGACGAGGTTATGGATGACGGAATGTCTCCCTAATAGTAAGGGTTCAAAAGTCCCATTCTCGAATTTGGGGGAAGAAGGTTTGAAGCTGCTCTTTTGTACTTTCAAGAATGCTAAACAATATTTATTTGGGTCCAACCAACTGTAGGTCCAACCTTTGGGAAATGTGAGGACCTCTCGCAAGAGGGCGTTTTTAAAAATGGCCGCCAAAATTCAGAGTTCTACATACAATCTGCAGGTGTTATGAGGTGAGCTAACTTGTGACTAATAAGGCAATTTTATCCAAAGATTCATATATGCAAAATATATGCACTTTCAATAAGCACTATAGGTGCCAGTGTTTTTCAATTCAAATCATCTTCAGATGGTTTTTTGTTATAAATTTCCCTCATATCCAATCTATTAAATTGTAAACTGCAAACGTCTGTTTTGCAAGAAAATAGCTGCATATCCCTTTAACTCCTAATCGGATTGGACGTCGCAACGATTTCTAGCCAATTTCTTATACATCTTTCAGCAATATCTCAGCTTCAATCCTTCATTCACGTATCGGATGTTTTTGAACCATGCCTTTTATGTGGGTACTGATTGAAGGCCAAACCAAACCAAAGTGGGTTTTCAAGACGTCGTTTAATGAATATTGAAAATGTACTCCCAAAGTGTCATCTGTTCAGAAAGAGGACCGGTAAGATCTCTCTTAACAGTGAATTTTTACCTCTCAAATTTCAGAAAGAGTCAAATGATATTATTTCAAGCAGACAAATGTTCGCAAGGTTAGAAAATAAACAAACTTTGTTCAAGCGATACATTTTAAAAGGGCCACTGTTCTGAATGTTAATTATTATCTTTGAACTAAAGATAATCATCCAAATTGCTCAATTTAAGTGATTTGTTCTTTGCTACAGTAAACATGTAGTACACAAGCCCTATAACATAACACAGGCATGTGCTCGTACTTGGAATGTAGAATTCTTTTGTTCGTAAATCGATCGTACAAAGGAATTGCATGTTTTATCTACGAGTTTAAGCATTACGTATGGCACCTAAAACTGGGTGTTTCCATAAGGGTTTTTAACCCTCGTCTTACCAAGACAACTGTTTACCAAGGGGGGGGGGGGGTGGTTACCACCCCTCGAGAATTCGTTATAAAGCACCCGATATATTACCAACATACCTAGTATGGCGTCACAATGACGGCATCAAGTCCGCGAGTCGGCAAAATTGGCATTTTCCACAGAAAATAGGCGAAAATCCGATTTTACGCTAAAAAATCTAGCAATATTGGATTTTCTTGCGCTTTTCAGCTCTAAATGATGGCAACTGGCTAGTTTTACATAAACATAGAGTTTTAGAACCATAATATTTAAAAATGTACCATAAATCCCCCCCCCCCCCTTACCATTCGACTTAGACGGCACACCCTATAACCCCGGTGAAGGTGCTACCTTTACATTTTTGTTTTCACTAAAATGACCGGAAAGGATGAGAGAACGATTACCTAGAAGCTTTTTATGAAAGACGAGGTAAGACGAGGGTTAACGATGCCAACGTTTTCCAGGTTGACAGGAAAACCTTGGAGACGAAGCTGGGGAGGTCACAACGCCCCTTTAATACCGATACGGTTTTTTTTTATCTTGTTAAGCACCCGTATGTGCATTGTAAAAAAATGATAATTTCTAAGACTAAGAGCTGTGAAACTAACCCTTAATCAATCTAATCAATTTATGACATTTCTTATACAATTTACATCTCTCCCTGTCTGGCGCCAAAGATGTTCTAATATGTTAAATCTCTCAAAACTAGGTTAAGCATATCTCAATGTCATCAAAATCCACACACGCACGGAAACTTATTTAAGAATTTCTTATTTGTGGAAGTTTCTATACATCTTTCATAATCTGCATTATGGAAAGTGACACATAAACCATTCTTGCTTGCTAGCGATTTTAGACAGGCGGCGCCTTGGTTCCTTCTAATTCTCATCATTCACCTTTGGCCTACTTAATCTGTTCTTATTCTAGACCTTTGCAGGCGATTGCTGGACACTCCCGTTCTTATGAGATTAACGTTTTGATTAACTATCGAAATCCCAAATTCCAATCCCTGTTGATAATTTCTGGATTAAGTGGTTCTTTGTTCTTTCCAGCTCATAAATAAGCTAGGATCGCAATTTATTAACATGATAAAATAGACAAGGCTTGTTTGATTAACGAGTTACTAACTGTGTAGGAAGAGACTTTTGATGTTGATTGATGTGTTGTTAAGTTTATATGCGTGCCACACCTTGGGTATCCGTTTGGAGGACCCACTAATTGTCTTTATTTCTCTTATCTATTTTAAAACCAGGTCATTTTGCAATCATGGGTCACAGTCAAAGCAACACCTGTCTTTATGGTGTTGGTTATATTTTCTATCTGAACCTGACCTCCTCTTTAGACACTTCTCAAGGATATTAAAAAGAAACGTATCTCTCCTTCAAAGGTGCATTTCGTGATTCTGGCACCTTTTGGTTAGTTTATGATTCACTAGATATCCTTGAGAAGCTTAATCCCAGATGTTAGTTGATTTCAAACAAATGCCGCGGTTTTTGTTGTTCCTGAGTAAATGTTTCGTCCAAAGCGGCTTAAATGCCCACGTATTTTTTTTTGGAAACCGTTTTCTGGCAATAAAGGTACACGAATTTTTGATCTCTTACAGAGACATCAACTATGCAGGTTATACATTAAGTTTATACTAACTTAAGGTTTACAGTTTAAAAATCTTCATTTTTAAGGAGGACGTAACTGTGTATCACAAAGTGAACATTTGAATAGCAATAGTTGCAATGGTTCGGTTCAGCAGGTTAAACCATATCTTAGTGTCCGATGAACGAAATACAGTATAAATGTTTCATATTAAAGTTGGGATGCTTTTATTCAAGGTTCATGAAATCATTCGTTGCCAGTCGTCATTTAATGCAAAACTATTAGCTTTTTACATAAATAAATCAGACAAAGTCACAGTTTGCTGTATATTTTACACATAAAACTGATAATAAGAAATATTTGATCAGCAGACAAGCTTATACAAATTTAAAGACAGTTGAAACATAATTGTATCAGCTGTCAAATTAATACAACGTATGCACTTAGTATTCGCAACTTTAGAGCATAATACGTTTTCTTAATGAAACAGAAAAGGGGCAATAGCAAATAAACAGAATAGAGAGAGAGAGATCCAAAGACAGATACAGGGTGAGTAAAAAAAAACTTGACCCTGATTGTGTCCGCCATTTTGAATGTTTAAGTGGCAAATATCTAACATATCATCTGTGATATCATCTGAAAGCTTAGCTTATTATCTTTACTTTGCTGCAAAGATAATTCTAATCGTTAAGTATATGCCGAGCTACAGTCTTTTGAATCAAGTAGTCAGCTTTTCCCCTATCCACGAATTCCCATTTGAATGTACGACGGCCAACTTAGCAAATGCAGGCGCGGATCCAGGGAGGGGGCGGAGGGGGCGCGCGCCTCCCGGTAATTCTGCAAAATCTTGTAAAATCAGCCCATTTTGGACAAGTTTCAGCCTTCAGCCCCCCGGTAATTTTGACGTTTTTCAAATCCCGGATCCGCCCCTGAAATGACTCCCTAAAATGATAAGGGTGTGTCTATGTTCATGTTAAATAAAGTGGTATCTTAAAGGTATAAAAGCCAGTGATAATGGTAAGTTTCCTTTTAAAAAACTTTTTTTTCAAGATGTGCCATATTTTGACAATATAGACAATACTTTAAAACCTCAAAAGGTTATCACCGATGTCTGTTCCTTCATATGGTATGATCCATTCAACTCCTCTAGAAACTGATACATGTTTCAAGTTACTTTATTTTTCAAATGATTGTTATGAGTGATGAGGACGTAGAAACGTCAAGAGGGCATCTATGATAGGTTGTGACTGGATTTTGTGGGGTTAAATAGGGTCAGATTTATTCTGCATTCAATAAATAGCTCGACTTTTTTTCTGGACACTGATTTCATTAGCTGAAAGCCGTTCATTTGAATGTGAATCCGTGTACAGAGCGCAAAACCAACTACTTGATCCATACGACTGTAGCTCGGTCTATATCTAACCGATATGAATGATCTTTACAGCAAATTAACGATAATGAACTAAGCTTTCAAATGATACCATTATGTAAGATATATTTTACTTAAAAATCCAAAATGGCGGACACAATCACGGTCAAGTTATTTTTTACTCACCCTGTAGATAGACAGGTATATGAAAAGAGACAGGACGAGACAAAGACCGACAGTGGAAACAAAAAGCGATCGAGAGACAGAAAGAGACCAACAGCCTTGGTTCTTTTAACAAACTGAAGTGCTGTGAATTTTGCAAAGATTGGATTTGGTTAGATTCTTTCACATACTATTGGTATCGTGGTATGCTATTTCAAAGTAAAGGGGTCATATTGTTTATTCATCATACCAAATATATAGTTTAAACCCACGGATATTTATTAAGCTTTCACTGCATCTGCAAGAAACAGCTCACTGATATTGATTAAATTAATTCTTCAATTCACCTTGACATTCAGACCGTTTGGGTGAAAGCAGATATAAGTCCTGCGGAGCCACAGTCCGGGGCTTCATAGACGATAACAGGAATAAACGTGACACTAATTTTTGCTTTAAAGTCAACTGATCGATTGCCCTATTGTTCACCATTGTTCCCGGACTATGAGAACGCCGGACGATAATTACTTCTACCCCGGTTTGCTCAATGCCTACTCGCTTAAAGAACACCGCATTATATGTGGTGCCTCAGTCCAGTTAAGTTCACTTTCCTTGCCATGCATAATACTACTTACGAAGTCCACATTTGATTTTGAATGTTCCATTTAATTAATAGAGCGCAGTTACCGCAAAAAAAAACCAAATTAAGACCTCCCCGCTCTGTTTTGTATACCATCTTAAAAACCTGGACATTAGTTTTTTTTTTTTTTTAACTGCGATTCCTCCGCACTTTTGAAAGAATTTACAAAGTCGATCTACCTCGTGACTACGGATCTCTTATCAATGTCAAAGATGCATATTCCTTTGAATTAAATAGGTCCAGTGAAGTCACTGGACTCTGGTATTATTAAGCCCATAGTCGTCGGCGCGTGGGACTAGAGGCAGTGAACCAACTTGACGCATAACCCCGCAGCCGCGCGCAAGTGGCTGTAAGGCCTGCTATTAACTAAAATGGGGATCCGTCTGCTCATTACGTCCACTGTAAGGGTATTAGAAGCCGGCTGACTTTGTTTTCATTTTGTAGACTTATGGCCCATCTTCCTTCAAATTCATGCGGTGACAATTGAATATTAATTATTAAAGCATATACAGATTTGAATCTTAAAAAGGACTTTATTTTAATTAATGGCACTACAGCCATTTTTTTGGAAACATAAAGATTTGTGACGTCACGGCCATGATTGGTTTATGATTTTGCTTCGCGGGGGACCATTCAGGTAAATGACTTACGTATCCCTACAATGGAAAAAACAACCGATTTATCGTCATCGTAAACTTCGGTTTTGAATCAGTAGGGAAAAGGTAAATTTTGTACTGTTTTAGACATAATAAACCTTGTCTTTTGGAAAAAAATAATAGCAACTCTGGGGCAGAGGGCCATATTACAGACCTTGATTTAACATCGTCGGATTTATATATATCGGCGCCCCCGCAGAGCAAGCTGATACCTGATACCTGACACGTCACCTGGTACCTGACACGTGACACCAAACTATTCATATCCGTTTATTACCGTTTATAAACCGTTTTTATAACTTACCATAATACGGCAAAGCAGGCAAGCATTCTGTATCTCCGTTGTCACAAAGCGTAATCGATCAAGATGTGAGATTATACTGTAGTAAAGACTAGTTTTCATGCATTTTGAAGGCGTAGTAAAGACCGCTTCTGACCTAACCCTATAGATGATATCTATCGCTCTTCATCCGAACCTGCTTGATAGCTCAGTCGGTTAGAGCGTCGTGCATGTAATACTAAGGTCCCGGTTCGAATCCAGCCAAGCCCACATGTGGTTTTTTTTTTTTCAACACTATCGTGCGCTTGACATCTCCAGGGAAAGATTAATAAAATATATATATTTTTCAATCGCAGTTCAAGTCATAGTGTGGTACTTTTCATGACGTACTCTTACCATCATCGGGGTACTATTATCTTAAATTTTGTTTTTTCAACATGTTTCAATTCAAATCAATGCAAATATGCTCCTTCGTGATAGCCATGAACAGTAATAGTAGCAGTGTCATGTCACGCATGATTTGAAATTTAACCTTGCAATGCAATAACATTGGGTTCCGAATTTTACACCCCTCAACTTGGTTTACATCCAGATTTCAGGTGATGAATTTCAGCATGTCAGCTGTGCTTAATTTGTTTTGTATTGACGTATACAAAACTCCGACAACTCCTCCTGCAAAAGTACTCTATAAACATAATACCCCTGAACATACGCGCCATGGCTACAGACCCATGCGCTCGTAGCCATGCGCAACCGAATACACCTAATATCAAAACGCCCTATTTTACTTATGATACACCCAAAACCCAGTGGCACTCCTGGATGATATGGTTACCATTACATTGCAATATACGGTATAAACCGGTTCACATAATCTGATTTGACGGCAGTCTATAGATGGGCTTGATGAGCACGGTATCTTCTACTTTAATAACTGACGGTCACTGCTGATTCAAATTGAGATCCATACCTTGACCGCCTGCCTGCGCATCTAAACGGAAAACAAGATTACTCTTGTAGTAACGTGTTAACGTTTAATCTGGTTTATTTTGCTCCAAGCCCACAGGTGAAAGGGGGTCCTGCCATTTACTTCCTTCGTGTATTGTGGAATTGAATTGATAAGTGTGACCGATACAATCGTCAAATGAAAACAGAAAATTGCATTTCTCCTTATATTCTAAATGTATCACGAGCAAAAAAATCCTTATCTTTTCATTTTTTTGGTCAATATTTCGTGAACGGAGATTACAAGGTTTCTAACTGAACATATTGATTAGTTTCAGATTTAAATGACATATTATTATTTCAGATATGTGGTCGTTTTAGTTTTTCACAAAACAAAAACAATATGAAGAGAAAGAATTATTACCTGAACTGGACCTTTGAACAAGCTCACATTTTTGAAATCTAAACAAATTATATATCATTTTACCTTAGAAAATGTAACATCTCACAGATATCATTATCCAACAAAAACTCAAATGGTAGTTAGAACCTTGTAATTCTCAGGTTTTAGCGTTTGTACATACTCAAAATACTCCCACATTCTTCAACCTCTGCATACAATCCAACACTCCCCCATCCCTCATTATAATAATAATTATGATCAAGAAATAAAACACACCGTTCAAGATAAAAACATAAATATCTATTTATATTTCATCTACGTCAAATATAAAGAGACAATTTACTGACAGATATTACAATACATCACTATTAAATATAAGATTATTTTCCAATTTATTTTCCTATGTTACTATCTTGGACACCGTCTATTAGTATAAATTTCTAAAAATATTATTCAGTTCATTTCAACGAAAGTGTGCCATTGATGTTAAATAGTATCCAAGATTGTGTGGAAAGAGAATTAGAGTTACAGAAGGACAATACACATGTTTTCATGTACATGCATGTTCAGCCACGGCATAATCGCTTGGAGAGGGAGGACGGCTTGGTACATTCTCTTTCTGAGTACGCAAATCTTTTAAAGAACCACAAAATATCATGGATTTTAATTTGTTACACACAGAGTAGAAAGAACGAAATATAATAAAGTATGATAATAAAAGAAAGAAGGAAGAAGAAAGAGTTTTAAAAAGCTTGGAGATACTTATTAGGATTTTAAAAGCTTGAGATACTTAGCACGAACGGGTGTGTCACCTCGGCCCACAACGTCTTCCAATAAAACTCATTCTGAGTGTTTTGTGCCGATGGAGATTTAAGCAGACATGTTTGATGGAAGGGCGAACAAATCCCATGCCGCTAGCATTGTTTTAACAACACAAAAACAACCCATATGCAGTGTGTTATACGCCGCAAAACAAACGCACTTTTAGATGAACTAATGGTAGATGCAGGGTTCTGAAACATTACTTCACGCTCGTTTTCATCGTGTTCTAAAATAGAATCAATAACACTCTTTGTAAAGAAACACATATCTACTTTTATTAATACTTTTAAGTGTACCACCTCAGCGATAACTCAATTATTCTTGAAAAAAAACAGTAAATAATTTTCCTGAACTCGGATTTTGTAGGATAGGCCCATAATTTTTTAATTACCTCATTCTTTCGTGCAGATTTGACCCTTTCCGCAAAAGATCTACCAAACCGTAAAAAATCCGAAGCACAGCAGCCGACAACATCCCGCTGAGCTATTGTTATGAGTGTCATTGTTCAAATAAGAGTCTCTTCAACAGACTTTAGTAGGCGTCTGTGGAAATTTGATATTCGGGTTTAATTATAAGGTTTTAAAACAAAAATATGTGACCGGTTAGAAGTTTTTCTGTTGAACGGTTTCGGGTGGTATAAAAGGAACCATTTTAGACAAAATTAATTCCTACACGGTCATCGATTTTTCTTGGGACATAAGAAGTAAATGTCCGTGTTTTGAAATGGCAGCAGTGCGTGACCTGATGTTGGTGTAATCCATGCACAGCGGGACTTTGCTGGCTACTGTGAATCCGAAGATAACAAAATCATGAAATACCCCTTTAGTTGTTTTTGCCCAATTTTAATATCATTGAACTTGTCGTGTGGGTGCAATAATGTTGTACCTGCATATGTGTCATTTTGCAGAAAAGCCGTTTTGTGTTCAGACCTCTTTTAGTTTCTATTGTTTTTAATGTCTTCTTGCATTAAACAGTTTTGCTTTAAACTGAGGCTGGCACTATGTATATGAATTGTGTTTTACAAGTATTTACAAAAGCAAGAAAAAAATACCCAATATGTCAGTTACAACTTTACTGCACTCACACGACGTTATTCAACCAAATATTAATAGAGGCTTAATGACACTTGGTTTGATTTTTTTTGTCATTGCAGGAGATGTGTTTCTACTAGTTTACAGTGTGGATAGTCGAGAATCATTCCAAGAAGTCTTACGCCTACGACAGCATATCATCGACATCAAACGAAGCAACAAAGGACCAAAGGCAGTTCCAATGGTAATAGCTGGAAACAAATGTGACAAACTAGAAGAAAGAACGGTGAAGCTGGAGGATGTTCGCCGATCTCTGGGATCGGCTCGTCGCTGCACCTGCTTAGAAGCTTCAGCTAAAGAGCATGTAGAGATTGACACATTGTTTCAGGCCTTATTTGAAAACGCGCGCCTTCCAAGCGAAATGACGCCCTCTCAGCACCGTAAAATAAGTGCCTCTTCTTCCCCTGTGCAGTCATCACGTGGATTATCACTACGCAGGCGCAATAGTGACGCATGTGGCGTGGTGTCTCCAAATGCAAGACGACCAAGTCTGAGGAGCGACTTGATGCAAGTGCGGACAAGCGCTTTGCGAAATGGTCAAAGAGACGACGATGTAGATGATGATGATGTTGACGAAAATGGGGAGCGTCGAAGGAAGCGTGGATGTGAAATCCAATAATGATGGTTACCGTGGCAACAAACAGTCACGGTTGACAAATTTGGCTGATAACAAAAATGTTGGATGGATTACCGTGAGGCTTTGCAGTTAAGCCCCAAAATCTGTCAAGGCAATGTGTTCTACCTTTCTTCAGCATTCATGGCAATAATGGTAGCAATAACGAATGGATTTCTTCAAACTTGAAAACCCAACAGATGACACCAATTTTGCCAGATATGTAAATACATTCCAGTCATATTGCAATTGCATTCTCTCAATTGTTAAACAAACTGGATCGGAAAACAGAAGTGTTTGCGGACATAATGTTATGTGATGTAAACTAAACCTGTAAACTATTCCTGCTAAATGTCTCGTACGCACAAATATTTCCCATCTGCTAAATTCACCGTCTCTTGTGAGTGTACCGATACATGTCTGTTTTTTTAAGACTTTAGATTGCTGATATTGCATTTTTTTAACTTTGCGCTATTTTTTCCCTATTGGGGCGCAATTGAAAGTGAGGAATCGCAAACGTTTCAATGGTTAATTCTTGACTTGTTATTGCAAAATGAAACATGTTGTGCGGTGTTTGATCCATTTACACTTATTAACAAATTCTAGTAAAAGGGAGAAGTCTCCCCTATCCTTACTCACCTTTACCCCTCCCCTCCTCTTCCTATACATTTTTCCCCCTCGTCCTCTACTCCCCCACTCTTTTAAACTCAACGCTCCTCTCCAACCTTTCACGTCGCCTTTTCTTTTCTTTTCTACTACCGCCCCTTGTTTCCGTAACCCCCTCTACCTCCCCACCTTTCCTCCCTATTTCCCGTTCCCCATGTCTTCTTTACTTCTACCTCCCTTTCCCTTTCTCCTTCCTTTTCTCACTTCGCCTCAACCTTCTCCCTACCTCTCTTACCCCTCTTCCTGTCTCCATGTTTTGTTTGTTTTATTAATAAATAATACCTTGTTTCACGTTGATATATAGTTAACATCTTTTTTTATAATATTTAGTTGAAAATTTAATTGAAAGTTTTGATTGACCACAATTTCTATGCGCTTTCATTTTGTTTAAAAAAAAGTTCATGTTTCATATCAAAGTTGTGATATTCTTATCAACCAAACAGAGCTTTAAAGCTAAATACCATATATTAGGCTAACGGATAACCTCGCGAAAGTTGGTTTATGATACACTTTTTTTTTTTTAGGGCTATTCCTGATAAATTACAGGAAAATCCGAAATTAAAAGACACATCCAAAATTGATTATATGAATTCCATATTGGTATAAATCAATAAAGCCATTGTCATGATCAAATGCGTGTTTGTCATATGCAGTGCATGTGACACTAATGTGTTGGTCATGACTTGAACATTTTTTTTCTCCAAATGGAACCATACACCATGTAGCTTGGGACATCAGGAGGAGAGTATGGAATTCCGTGGAACGGCAATTGCAGTGCCGATCATCTACCTATTCTGCTTCACGGTCGTCATTATTCCTGCATCACTCATTAATTTTGGAAAAAAGTGCGTGAATTTACGCACCTGAGTGTCCTATTTCTGAGTACGCGAGTCAAAATCGGTTAGATGGTGTTTCATAAAAAGGGTGTGCTTGACGAATATCGTGTATGTTAATTTTTAATTATTTGTAATTAAAGATCAACGAGAGATTTCGAAAAATCCTTAATATATGGCGTTCATAGGTATGATTTCAAGATTAGACATTGAATGGATTCAGTATAGAAACATAGGCTGAACTTTTTTATTTTTTTCTGTTTTTCTAATACAAATAAAATTCACAATTGTACTAAAAGAGAAACATATTTCTTTCGTATAACCCTTTAATGCTGTGCAAAAATCAAACGGCTTTCCAACTTTTTAGGGACACCTTATTACGTGAAATCTCTCGTTGAACCCTTAAATGTCCAGTAGTCTGAGGAGGGAACCGTGCCCTGCATGCATCCAAACTATAATAGGTAAGCCTATGGTTAATTGTATTTTTATTGCTATCTTAATGTTGGTTGCCGTCATCGGGTACGTTCCAACATTCACGCAGACAATATCATTTTTCTCACAAAACTGTAATTTAAATTCTTACACTGGACTTTCTTCTTTTGAAAAGAATCTCCTGTAGTTCTGTTTTCTTTTAAAATACGACTGTCCCAATAAAAACTATACAATCAAACTAAAAATTATAAAAAAATATTAAACTGTGCATTTTTTGCAAGATATTTTGACTTCATTTGGTTAGACAAGTCCTAAGCTAAATCCTCGCTTTTATTTCCATCCAATTTGATGGACCTCTAAAGCGGAGATATTGTCAGTTGAACACAAAGGATAAAATATCACTTGGGCCAGTTTACCGGAAGGTTCAAGAAAACAAAGGTATAAGGCATGTAGAATCATTGTGCGGATTATAAACCTTTTTCAAACAAAAGAATATTATGCAGATCAGAGTGAATGATTATCATGCATTGAAACGTAATCAATATATTATTTTTCAATGAAAGCACAAGAAATTATTATGTTGCTTGGGTGCAATGAGGGACTCACTCTCAGGGGGAAAATAAATCATGAAATTCATGGAACATGGCGGAATTTGACTGCTGAACTAATTCTACAAGTCGTTGAGGGACAATTGTGTGGACAAACACCTAATGTGGAGGGGACAATTTACCCTTCCCTATTCCCCAATGCCTCCAAGATGACAGGAAGGAATATGATGAAAAAGCAGGTTCAAACAAAGAAAGCAATAAAAGGAAAGGATGGTTGTGTTTAAAGGTCTCAGGATTACTTCAACAAGGGTGTTTTATGGTTCTAACTTCTGCTGAACCATGGAGTAAAGCTGAGACCAACAGAGGACTGTTTGTAATTGATTACTAATGCTATGATTTTTATGTAGCAATTGCGACATCATAAAGTTTTAAATTATGTTATATCACAAGAAGGAGCACTTTATACCTACTTTTTATTTTAATTTTCAATGAAGAATATCTTGAAAGTGATTTTCAATGGCAACTATGTTGATATCAGGATAGCTGAAACTGGCCCAACAGGTTTTTCAAGTGTCTCAGATAATTAGCCATAACTCCTGAACCAGATCCCCAAATTACACCAACTAAAAATCTTATGAAAGCTGGAACACTCCTAAAAACGAATCAGTAAAACTCCAGTTGAGATGAACTTAAATTTTTGGCCAAAAAAATTAATCTTTGATTGTATAGTTTTTTTGGGGGGACAGTCTGTATCGGAAATCAAATATTAAAAAGGGTAACCACCTTAAAATACCCGTGTATAGCATGTGATGGCCATTGAACTTGTATTAATTGACGCCTTGGGCGCTTCAATCTACTTATCGTACCATCAAATGGACTTTAAAAAGCGGCATTAGATTGTAGTTTTCTTTACATAACCCTTTTAACATTTTGCCATTCACATCGTGATATCATTTACAATATTGTTACAACATAGTAGCTTATATGCAGTGGGAGCGAAGACTTCTGTAGATAAAATGACATTATGCCGGTGAGATAAGAGTAACTCTTCCATAGACCTGATGGAAAAAGATCAAAGGTTCCGCATTTTTTTCCCGGATGATTGATTAATGGAAACACGTGTCTGAGACACTTGGACTCTACTTAAGAACAGCGATATTGATTGCTCGATCATATCGCGATAACTAGGTTAGTTCTATGATCTATATTTTCTTGAGTTTACCAAAATGATGATGAAACTGCGGAGCTGTTTTGAAGCTGTTAACTTCCCTGTAATTGATCGTATTAATGTAATTAAAGTGAATGCCTGCTCCTTTTCGACAAATTATGCACAATGTGTTCTACTATTCCATCCTGTGAAAATGTAAAGAGATTGCATACTATACATTACAAGCTTCACGCTTCTTTTTCCCAAAAATATAATGGAGATTATTGCCGTTCAGGGTGCGTGCAGTTGTCGTTTGTAATCTTCATTGACGATAAGTCACAAAAGTTTCTAAGGAAAATGAAAACTCAGTTACCGGGACGATGTTTTTGAACGAGTTTGTGTTTATTCAGTATTTGAAATTGGCGTTTTCTATGGAATAGGACCTCTCATGTCTCTTGTTATCGTCGGCAGGCTGATCATAAACTGCCTCAAACAGAACGAAGTGGAATGTATTGTTTATACAAAATCAGTCCACAAGCTCAAGAAATTTGCCCATCAAGAGAGAAAGAGAGCACTTGAATCATAACAAGAACAACTTGAACAAGTTTTAAAGCCGATAGCAGGGGACTGTGTGTAAGAGTGTGCGCTTCCGGATTAAAAATTGTGAATTTGTGAAAAGACTTTTACAATATAATTACAATAAAAAAAAACTGATGGAAGCACTTGCCAACCCCCTTAATGCCCCAGCTTGAGGTTTCACAGGTTATACAGGGGTCAAAATTTTAAAATGTTATGAAATTGTTAGAAAGAAACACCATGGTGTTTGTGTCTGGTCACAAGGATCCAAAAAAAGGATATAGTTTACACTATATACGACTTATAGTTCCGGAGTTATGGGTAAAACTGTTAAAAATGGCGAACAAGTCAATTTGGTGTGTACATGGGTCAAAAGTGAAATTGCTGATGATTCAGTTTAATATGTGTGCAAATGTTTACATAGCTTAAAGGGATTGAAATAAGGAATAGTTGCCTTATCTGCTATGATTAGTTTTCACGTTATACAACTCTCAAAATAGGTCACAGGTCAAAGAATCCAATGCTGTTGACTTTATTTCGCCATTTTGGTTAATAACCAGACACGGAAAGATAGTCAAAACTATTCCTATATTTCATTCTATTAAGATAAACCAACAATTTGAAACCAACATTTTATAAAATTGCGAGAGCACTTTTAATTTTTGACCCCTGTACAAACCAAAAATTGCACTTTTTTACCATTTACATTTTGTACCTCAATTCATAAACTATAAGTCAGACGTAGTATGAACTTACCTTTTTGAATCCTTGTAACCAGACAGACTACATGGTGTGACTTTTCAACACAATCGGAACATTTTAAAAAATTGACCCTTGGGTAACCTTGAAATCCGAGCTTGGGGCCATTGAAGGGTTGGAAAGTGCTTACATCAATTTTTGGATTACAAGTATAAAGTACTTGGGTACCAAAATTCACATTTTATTCCGGATGTGCGACCTCACCATAAGATCTGCATTCACTACAGTTCCCCCATACGAGGGCCTTTGAGAAGTAGTGAGGGTTGCCATGGGTCTTGCTTTAAGTCATGTTTTGAATATAGAAGTTGTGAGTTAATCTGATAAATTTTATTATCGGATGGATGCCGATAATTATTTTATGCCTGACACATACTATGGTTAACTATATAGTTTTACATTCTCACCGCAGTTACTTTAATACATTTTACATTGCCACGGCCGTGATTTCTTACTCACGTGGTAGCCTATACGGCATCTACACCATGTCTACCGCGGCAGCTACTGGACAGTACACACTGGGCTAAATGCAAGGTGGGTTAGCTGCAAAATGCTAGGGCTACAAAGTACACAGTTATTAGGTAAACAGTAATGTGGCTACTCTTCTGTTCCTACTATACTTAAGACAGCGATTATTGATTGCTCGATATTTTATCGGGGCGATGATAACGAGGTTAGTTCTATGATCTATATTTTCTTGAGTTTACCAAATGATGATGAAACTGCGGAGCTGTTTTGAACGTTAACTTCCCTGTAATTGATCGATATATGTAAACTTAAAGGAATGCATGCTCCTTTTCGACAAAAAAATTCTGCAAATGATGTTCTTTAAACTCTTCCATCCTGTGAAATGTAAAGGGATTGCATATATACATACAAGCTTCACGATTCTATTTTCCCAAAAATATAATGGAGATTATTGCCGTTCAGGGTGCTGCAGTTTGCGTTTGTAATCTCATTGAGATAAGTCACACAAAAGTTTTAATGGAAAATGAACTCAGTTACTGGACGAGTGTTTTGTTTGAAGGTTTGGGTTTATCCCAAGTATTGAAATGCGTTTTCTATGGAATAGGTACCTCTCATGTCTCTTTGTTATCGTCTGGCAGGCTATCATAACTGCCTCCAACAGAACGGAAGGTGGAATTGTATTGTTTATACAAATATTTCCACCCGATTCAAGAAATGCATCAAGAGAGAAAGAGAGCACTTGAATCATAACAAGAACACTTGCAAGTTTACAGGCGATAGCAGGGGACTGTAGTGTAAGAGTGTGCGCTTTCGGATAAAATTGTGAATTTGTGAAAAGACTTTAGGCTGTGATAATCCAATAAAATTGATGGACGCACTGCCCAACCCCCCCTTCATATGGCCCCCAGCTTGGGTTTTCAAGGGTAGACAGGGGTCAAAGTTGTAAAAATGTTCTGAAACAATTGTTAAGAAAGCACACCATGGTGTTTGTCTGGTCACAAGGATTCCAAAAAGGTATTAGTTTACCTATCTAGACTTATAGTTCGAGATGGCGGTTAAAAACTGTAAAAATGGCGAAAAAGTCAATTTGGTGTGTACCATGGGTCAAAAGTTGAAAGGTGATTTGATTCAGTTAATAGGTGGTGCAATCTGTTTCCCTAGCTTAAAGGATGAAAGACGGAATAGTTTCCCTTATATGCTATGCTTAGTTTCAATCGGTATACAACAAATAGCTCACAGGTAAATAGAAATCCAATAGCCGGGTTGACTTTATTTATTCGCCATTGTGTAATAACCACGCACGTAAGTGCAAAACCTATTCCTATTTTCATTCTATTAGCTAACCAACAATTTGAAACAACATTTTATAAAATTGGAGCAACTTTGTTAATTTTTGACCCCTGGACAAACCAAACTGGCTGTTTTTACCATTGGGACAGTGTGTTACTAATAAGTCATAAAACGATAATTCAGACGTAGTATGAACTAACCTTTTGGACTCCTTGTAACCAGACCGACATCCTGGGTGCTTTTCAACACAATCGCGAACATGTTAAAAATTGACCCCTGTTGTTAACCTTGAATCCAAGCTGGGGCCTTGAAAGGGGCGTGGAAAGTGCTTCCATCATTATTTTTTTGATTATCAATGTATAAGTACTTGTGTATATCAAAATTCACAATTTTATACGGATTTGCACACTCAAATATAGATCTTTCACTAAAGTCCCCCACTACGAGTGCTTGAGAAGTAGTGAGGGTTGCCATGGGTTTTGATTAAGTCATGTTTGAATACTAGAAGTTGTGAGTTAATTTGATAAATTTTATTTCGGATGGATGCCGAGAATTAATTTATGCTTGACAATACTTAGGGTTAACGTATTATGTTTTACATTCTCACCGCAGTTACTTTAAGTACATTTCTAAGTGACACCCGCCGCGTATTCGTACTCACGTGGTAGCCTATACGGCATCTACACCATGTCTACCACAGAAGCTACTGCACAGTACAACACTGGGCTCATTGCAAGGTGGAAGGCTGCAAGCTAGGGGCTTACAAAGTACACAGTTATTAGGTAAAAAGTAATGTGGCTACTTGTGTAGCTACCCCAATGGCTACCTGTAGTTGCCCCAATAGGTGGAGAGAAGGTGAGCGGTGAGTAGACAGTACCGGCGTTAGACACGCCAGCTACCAAGTAGATACCCCGCGGTTACCACGCGGCCATTTTGAGGGTGGATAAAATTTCATGAAAATGAGGGCGCTATACACTTTGGCCTCCGTTTAGCATTTTTTGAACTTTTTTAGGAAAATCATTACGCAATTCAAATCGGGCATCATCAAAAACCCCCTATTCCCGCCACATGTAATATAAAAAAAGCAAATATATGCCAAAATATCAAAAAAAAAAACAAAAATTGGCCATGAGAAATACTGAGCGCGTGAGAGCGGTGTAACCACGGAGCTACTCTGCGAAGGTGCAGAAAGCCGCTGTTTGTACACTATACGTCTATGCGGCAAAAATTACACGGAATCCTGGCCGGCAAGTGTAAGTCTAGTGGGTAGGTAATTCATGTCTACTCGGGTCGGGTGTGGTAACTACCATGAAGAATTGGCCGTGTAGAAAATTAAATTAACAAATCCCCAAGTTAAAAAAATATTATCTCGTGACTAGCCTAAACACGGTAACAATCTTGAGACAAACAAAAATCTAAGACGAATAAAAAAACTGTATAAGCGTTATCTTTACACAAACGAATCCCCACATCTGCAGTACATTTATGAGTATTTTTTCTCTTGCCACCCGTGCCGCTTTCTGCCCATAATTGACTTTCTGAAGACTATTTTTCCTTGTGTATATACAATCATCATGCACTTTCTTGGACGGCTCTGCTTTATTAAACAGCTATAGTAGGGTTTTAAACCAGAATCCCATACTAGAGTTGGGGAAGAGGTTTAAAAATGCTTTTCTATAGTTTGAAGGGTGCTGAATGAATTGTGTGGTCCAACCTCTGGGGATCCCCAGGAATATGGGGAAAAAGGTAAATAAGGGGTAAAATTAGTACAGGGTAAATGTGAAATCCAGTCAAAATTGTGTTTAAAGTACACCAAGGTATCCTTTCTCATGATAAGATTAAAAAAAGGGATAATTTGTTAGGTCCGACGTTTAGTTACACGGCCACAGCCCTGATACGGGTCAGGTCATTACGGCGCAAATAAAAAATAAAATGCTCAGAATTTCAATCCTTTGGGTGACAGATCTGTATACAATTGAGGTCAAGTTTTGCTGACCCTATAGAAATGTAGAACCTGTTACATTTTTGCCATAAGTACGAACAACAAATGCCAAACATTGTAAAATAAGGCAAGAGAACCAAATTGACACAGTTTCAACAAAATCCTGGAGAAGGGTATATCGTTTACCCCCAGGATGAACTTGAACCTAATAGGGGTCTACCTGTTAAGTAAAAGGTCCGGACTCTAGACAAACTATACCTTTTTTGTTTTTGTATTTAACAAAATGTTGATTTTAAATACCTATTGTGATATTTTAAATTTACTATAGGAGCAAATACTAAATTCAGCCTATGTTTTATATTGAAATTAAGCATATTAAAATCGCATTTTGTTTCAATTAACGGCTGAATCAGAGCTTTCGAAAGAATAATTTTTTGATGGTAGTAATAAAAAAAAATAGTTCATCTAGAATCTAACGATAGATGGTAATTCCAAAGTGAGAGATGAATGCAAAACGGGGATTTTTCATTTTCTACAGTAAACAAGGTAAACATTTATGACAGTATAACAGTTCCATAGGATACCATATATAACAAAATTTCCGGATCCGGAATTTTATAACAAAGTTGTGATTTTCTATATGAAAGACTTCGATTTGAGCTTAGTTATTTCACACAGTGATCAGTATATGGACAAGCATTATGTATATTCAAAAAACGCTATTTGTTTGAAAAATGAGCGCGCCTCATCGGGAAATCTCTGAGTCAGACTTTAAAGGCATTTCTGTAGCCAAATACAAGCTAAGAAATCTATTAGGGGTCTTATCTATATGAAATCACTACATATGACTCAATATATGGATGCCCACAAAAAATCTCTCGTTGCACCTTTAATTCAGCGTCAATATTTAAATGTAACATGTTATTGGATAATTTGTACTTACTGTGACCTTCTAGAAAGCATCACAGACAATGCATCCAAACCAAACCAAAATAACGTCCGTTAATGAATTAAGATTTAGAACTGTAAAATTTGAAAATGCTGTTTGCTGTTGCTTGGTCAAAAAATAAACAAGAACATTAACAAGACTGGCAAATATGGAGTTGTGCTCAGCTCACTTGGGTTCAACGATGTTCTTTCGTGGATAATATCAAAGGTTTTAAATCATGTTTTGCACGAATAAACTTTTATTTGTAATAGATTTTCAATCGAAAATCAGCGCATTTACCATAGCAACATCCGCAATAGCAACATCCGCAATAGCATCCCAAGTATTCACAAAATTGGCAATTTTGTGAATACTTTCATATTTTTGGACCAAATTTTCGGCACTGGTTTTACTATTTGTATACCAATTTGATTAAAAGCCATGCCGAAAACTCAGTGTTGGACCGCTGTTTATGATTTTATATCGCGTGCGCAGAAGAAGACTCTCCGCGTTTATTCATGCGCAATTGGGTGTCATTATTTGCTTTTACGATCAGCAGCTGAAAAAAAGATGGCGTCGTTTTATTCATACAATTGGTCATTTACATAACGATAGGCTATAAATAAGTGGCACACTTTTTTACGAAATAATATAATAATTAACCACTTGTATTATACCTTTTAAGATAGATCTAGAAATGGACAGGGGGTTGAAGTAGTCTCAATTGTTGATCTTATCCTGAATTCGGAGTAGTTTTAATTGTTTGGTGTCTATTCGCTGTATTTTTTAATTTTATTATTTAAGTTTCAAATGTCAACGTTTTTACACTGTAAAATAGTATTAAATAAGGGAACTATCTCATCTGTTGAGAAAACATCTTAGTGAAGGTTGAGTAACGTTGAGTATATCTTACTCAATACGTAAGGTTCACTCAACTTTGACGAAAAGTTTAACCTACAGATGAAAGTAGTTTCCCTTTTGATCAATATTGAGTATTTTGTAGCGTGAAAAATGCATTAAAAATAAAATTTGATTTTTCTTATGGATTTTTGGATGCACACGTAAAGTCTCTTAAAGCGGCACTGGCACATTTTCACAAAATATGAAATTTCTTCAATTTGCTCTCAAATGATAGGCCAGGCCATTGGAAGAACAGAGATATATTTTACACATAAAAATAACATACCCCAAAACAGATAGGGACATTGATATGAGGATAAAGACATCCAGGTAATTTGTAGGCCAACTTTTAAGTTTTCCGTAACTTTAATCAACAAATGTGTATATTACATGAATATGTTTGACTCGTACTCACTGATATCAAAACCACAAAGGTTATAGACCGATCAAACAGTGTGCGTAGCGTGGGAAGCATACGGCGTGCGTGTTCTTGTGTCATCTGCTGAATTTAACGTCGCCGGCGAAGTTAAATTATAAAATCGTTCTGTTTACCCATAAGGAAGCTGATTTGGTCTTAATCATTTCGGGTGAGGGCTTTTGTATATAAAAGCCTTACAACCATGCAAAAATATCGATTTTGAAAAATCTTGAAGGCGCACTATTTTTCAAATATGCCAGTGTCTCTTTAAGGCCAAGTTTATGGCACACTTGGGAAGATAATTGAAAGATAATGAACACGTCAAAGGTAGTTAATAATCCGTGTCAAATAGTTGGATCACGCTACCGATTTTGTGTCCATTATTTAGGCGTCCCACCGATATAAAATTCATATCGAAACAAGTTTGAGTTTAAATCATTTCTAAGCTAAATTCCGTGTTTCAGCATTGTAAGAGAGAGAGAGAGAGGGTACGCTGTTGATCCAACAATGACGGACATTGTAAATCAACTTGATCAAAGGAAATCTATGGCACGATTTAGGACCAAGATTTCGGCGAGATTTCTTTTTCTCGCCAAAATTCTCGCCCCAAACGCCCTCTAGCGGTTTAACTGTACATTCTAATTCTTATGTATTTTATTGTTTGGCGAGAAAAAGTGACGAGACTTTCTTTTCTCGTTGTGTTTTTTTTTTAATTCTTATGCATTTTATTGTTTGGCGAGGAAAAGGACGAGATCTACTTTCTCGTTGTGGATTTTGTCTAATTCTTATGTATTTTATTGTTTGGCGAGGAAAAGTGACGAGAAATTTTTCTCGTTGTGTTTTTTTTAATTCTTATGTATTTTATTGTTTGGCGAGAAAGTACATAAGAATTAGAAAAAAATCCACAACGAGAAAGCAGATCTCGTCCTTTTCCTCGCCAAACAATAAAATACATAAGAATTTAAAAAAAAAACACAACGAGAAAAGAAATTCTCGTGTATTTTATTGTTTGGCGAGGAAAAGTGACGAGAATTTCTTTCTCGTTGTTTTTTTTTAATTCTTATATATTTTATTGTTTGGCGAGAAAAAGCACGAGAATCAGTTTTCTCGTTGTGGATTTTTCTAATTCCTATATACTTTATTGTTTGGCGAGAGAATCGTGTTCCTCATTGTGCATTTAATCAACGACGAGAAAAATATTTTTTCCTAAAAAAGTGTCCTGAAAAAAAAACCGGTCCTAAATCGTGCCGTATCTAAAAGGAAACAACTCTGTTTTAAATACATGTTATTTTTGGTTTCCTTTAAAAATGTTTGTTTTGTATATAAGTGGTCATTAAGTTCTACTATAAGACGTATACATCAAACCACACCTGCTTTGTAAACTACTCTATTACAAAACATATTTGTGAATTATTTGTTTCCTAATTCCACAAAGCAAAAGGCAAAGTTCGTTTTGTTTGTCTGTATCATTAAAAAACGAAGAATACCTACGCACTGTTTACATGTTTGCAGCTGAAGGTCATTTAAAAAGTCTTCTGTTATTTACAAATGTAAAATACAATTCTTACTGCAAAGTACGAATCTCTCCGTTGCCATGTAAAATTTTCTGTGCAAGTAAATCGACCTAAACAACCGTAATAAAGTCTTTCCTGATATTGCCAGATCTGTATTTTGTATATAAGTGTATGTTATTGATTTATTATATTTCGTTGTCTACTTTAAACAACACTTGAAGCATACGTTTAAAGCAAAAATGACGATTACTCTTTTTTATCATATACTTACTGGATAAATAAATATATGACTTATGGATGGATTATGAAAAAGAGATGAATGTTTATTTATTATGTTGTTAGAATAACGAATGTTCGGCCTACATGTATAGGGAAGCCACTATGTACTAATTTTAAAGGTGGTGGCTCGATTTAAGTATAATTATGAAGTTTCCATCTTGATAGAATGGCCTTCACCCCAAAACCCTATCTGTAAAATTCGCGCCGATATTTCAATCCATTCACAGATATAGTACCAGTGGTAGCACATTTAATTTCATTGTCCCAAAGATCAAAGTCAAAGATAATCAAACGTTTTATTATACAGGAATCCGTCATTGGAATTTTTTGCCTAGTCCCATCAAAGAAATTCACAATTTTTCAAAGTTCAAATCAGCCATTAAGAAGCATCTTTCTGATCAAGCTAGGCTGGCTGAAGTTAACCCTATGCACCACAATAGTTATTAGATCATTTTGGCATCGTGGTGTGCATGTTGAGTGTTTTTTCATCTGTGTTGTTTTGTTCGTCCTGCCTGCTGCTGCTTCCCTCACATTTTTTCTTGCATTAAAGCGACACTGGCACATTTTCACAAAATATGAAATTTCTTCAATTTGCTCTCAAATGATAGTCTAGGCCATTGGAAGAACAGAGATATATTTTACACATAAAAATCACATACCCCAAAACAGATAGGGACATTGATATGAGGATAAAGACATCCAGGTAATTTGTAGGCCAACTTTTAAGTTTTCTATAACTTTAATCAACAATCTGTATATTATATACATGAATATTTTTGACTCGTACTCACTGATATTAAACCACAAAGGTTATAGACCGATCAAACAGTGTGCATAGCGTGGGAAACATTGCATACGGAGTGCGTGTTTGTGTTGTTAAACGCATTTCGTGTCTGCTGAATTTAACGTCGCCGGCGACGTTAAATTATAAAATCGTTCTGTTTACCCATAAGGAAGCTGATTTGGTCTTAATCATTTCGGGTGAGGGCTTTTGTATATAAAAGCCTTACAACCATGCACAAATATCGATTTTGAAAAATCTTGAGGGCGCACTATTTTTCAAATGTGCCAGTGTCTCTTAAGGACCCCAATGGAATTATGCATTTTTAAAGGCTTTCTGGGCTATCCTTGGTACTCCTGGTTTATTATTCATATTCCAAGCTGCAATAATTTTCCTGGTACCTTTTCTGGAATCCTTGTAATCAGACAAACATCATGGTGTGCTTTTCAACACAATCGGAACATTTTAAATTTTTTACTCCTGTCTAAGTTGGGAGCCATGAAAGGCGTGTGGCAAGTGCTTCCCTCATTTTTTTAATTATCAATACATAAAGTACCTGTGTACCAAAATTCACAATTTTATCCAGATTTGCACACTCACACGAGATCTGTGCACTACAGTGCCCATTTGGACGACAATTTAAAATGCTGAAAGCTTTTCTACACTGAATATCTACATGATGACGACGATGATCGAACCCCAAAATAAATCTAATAACAATCAACTTGAAATTGATTTTGAAAAAAAAAATATATACAAACATTTAAAAAATTTCCAAAAAATATTGTTTTGCCCCATAGTTAAAAACGAGTTTGATTGTGTCTCTCCAATAATGTACAACAAACACGCTTGCTATACGGAATGCAGACTTTATTACCTCTCTGTAAAGGTTGTCAATCCTATAACATTACCTCGGTGGCCTTTCACTCGAGATACTTCAATTCACTTTAGTACACTCGATGGTTTAAGAACACTCGCTTTTATAAATATTAGTCGTATGCTTCAGCACAAAAAAGGAATCTTTAGAACACTTGAGATTTCAGGGGTTGTCCAACTGTGATCATCGGCCCCATTGACCTATATAGACAACGTTGGCTTTAATTATTCATGCCTTCTGGTATTTTAAGAAACGGCCTGCTATAGAATCTATCTAGCGTCTGGCTTACATGTGACGCATATGAAATAGAATTATGCAGTTTGCCCAGATGTAGTGAAACATCCAGCGTCTTGATTTTCAAATTTCCTTTTTACTACTTTCCTCCGCCAATTTCAATTTGAAAAGCAAACTCCAATTTAGCACGTGTTATAAACTGAAGCGTTTTTGCTATCTGATTTGAGTTTTGACTAACCCATGGATTTACCACCTAAACTAAACTGTGGATTCCAAAACCTAAGATTCGATACCCGATTGCACTTATGATGAGCTAAACCATTGATTGGAGGATTTAATGTAGAACTTGCTGCCGAAACTCTGAAATGGGTAGCAAAGCCTAAGATTCGTTAGTTACCCAATTTCGAAAGTCACACAATGAAGGTATAAGCCCAGTTTTGTTTGCAAAACTAATGGATTTATTTCAATTCGGTACTACATGTGTTTGAATTTGACGATCCAAACGAACTAAACCATTACTGCCAAAACTAGAAGAGAATATTTCGCAGAAACTGATGTTCGCAAAATCCACACACCCACAAGCAGCCTTAAACACATATCCAAACTCTATCATTCACTCACTCACTCACACACACACATATACACACACACGCGCGCGCGCGCGAGCGCGCCTACACACACGCACACACACACACACACACCACACACACTGACACGCCCCTCCCACACACACAAGATAGTGAGTGTATACTTGTGTTACTTTTCTTTTGTTAAAAACAGACACACAAGCAATGACGGAATAAAGTGCAGAAGAAAAGTCACGCAAGTATATATACTGTAGTTTGTACACACAAACAACGCAGTATCTGCATCATTGATACACGTAGAAATATACAAACTGTCTCAAAAAGTACAAGTGAAGAGCGCCCTCTTTGACCAATTACGAAATACTGCGTGAGATTATGTTTACATCAAGTCAATCGGGCGCAAGTCTTTACTGTTCAAATAGTTGTAAGAGTTGCTGTAATAAGATGTAATGAAATGTACAGTCAGTTATGAACATGAGTTGAAGGACTTTAACTCTTTTGCAGAAAGACGTGGATTCGAAGCGCAAAAGAGTTCATATCTTTCCAAATCGTAGTGTATCGATTCTACTTTCACCGCTGACGAGAGGGCGTGAAATTGATTCACAATGGGCTGATATACATCAACAGAACAGTCTTGATATGTATTCGTATGACTCTCATGCTTCGCGAGTTTCTCCAAATATAACTAGGCCTAAGAATGGATTCAGTACAAGATTGCGTAAGGTTCTGTTCACTTTTACTGCAACAAGTCGTTAATGCAATACTTGCAGCAGGGCCTTCCCTTACTGAAAACCAATGGCAGTCTGAACGGAAGTTGAAATGGTTTTAAATGGTGATGCACCAAGATGTAGAAAGGTGCACTTTAAAGTCTTACTGCAATCTTTGCACAGTTAAAGTTGATGTACTTGAACCCATGACCTGCAGGTTGACCTCGGTGACCTGCCACTATAGCAGGAAAACGATGAGAGAGTGGAGCGGAACATTGCATTTCACAGTAAAACAATGACGTGTTTTGTGTGACACGGGATCATTTATGTCAGGTTACAACATTCCACACAGCCACGGCAAGCACTAACCCAAATTCTCACGCCTGTTTCTGTAAAAAACAAACAGATTAATTGATCTTGTCATTTACGTAATTTGCGGGAATTTCCTTCAATTCCCTGATAAACACCCAGAGACTTGTAAATCGGTTATCAGAATAGTAGATACACATCTAAAAGATTTATTAATTAAACAAGCCTTCATAAGCAACAATGAAAACGGATATAATCAGACGGTTGCATTTCGCTTGGTTCAACAAAGTTTGGTTCAATTAAAAGACTAACCAAATTGAATTGAAGAAAGACGTGACACAAATATCCTTTTTTAAAAACAACACGGAGGTCCCCCGATTAATGTTGGTATTCAGTAGACCTGTCCTTAAGCGATGTAATTTTACACGCTATGTTATTTTGGAAAAGAAGAAATTGCAAGGAGGGATAGTCTTTTCAGTAAATGCACAATGCTATGCAGCGTACACGGCCACAAAATTTATTACGAATCAATTTGATATCAATTGTTATTTTGTCGGAGTCGTCTCTTTTTTTTTTTCTTTGTTTTGTTGCTTTCTGCTTATTTAATTTACATACATTGTTGTGATAAATCGTTAAGGATCTTATCTGAAAGAAACATTTAGCATACGGGTGATTTTTATGAAGATGTAAAAATAGCATATATATAGTTGTCCAATCAAGCCTCCCAAACACCGCAGGTATTGTTTCAGTAATGTTCCCTCTTGCCGTATGGTCCAATGAGGTCCCGACGCTCTAAGCTGCAGAGTGTAGTAGCTTTATTCCATAACTGTAGATGCCAAAAATACACTCCTGGATTTGGGATTTGGGGTACGAGTATGACCATGAGACACTCAAAACACAAAGTCCATATGTCTCTCATTAGTGCAAAGGTGACTGAATAGGTCTTTGGTGGATTAGCATATCGTCGTTGACAGTGGCCGTCTCCTCTTAATTAACCAGTGTATAGTTGCATGGATGCCGAAAAATTGTCTAAATAAAAAAGATTCCTGAGTATGAACATTCTTCACTGTCGTGCTTTGGCGTACTAAGCAGTCTTTGTACATCCACTACATTATAACCAAGTTTGAATCTACATGGAGCCTATCGACCTTTTGTGACACACCAAAAAACTCAACTGTGCTGAGAAAAAAAACACAGGAATTAATACTGCAATGGTGAATAAATTTTCCAAACTTTCGTGGACCAGAATCAATGACTAAACTAGTCGCAGAATTAAAATAATAACATACATTTTCCTTTTATTGTAGGGTAAAGCGTTATGGTTATTGCATGGAACAGTTTATCAGTTGTCACTCATCTTTCACTAGCGATATGTCACCAGGCTCTTGCATCTGAATTCCAGACATTCAAAGATTTATGTAATTTTAAGTTAAGGTGAAATTGCAGGAACGTTAACGCTTAAGTGCACTTGAATTAGATGATAACCTTTGGTGTCTTTTCTCGCCACTGCTTTCCCATTAACTAGACATTCAAAGGCTTAGTTTGCTAGATTGTGCTTTAGATATGATTCTTTCTCGCGTTTTCTTCTAAAGACGTCAAATTACAGGCAACAGAAACGACTAACCAGTAGCACAATGGTATTGTAGTGTAAGTAGAGTAGAGTTAGTAGTAGTAGTTAGTAGTCGTAGCAGCAGCAGCAATTATAGGATTCACACCGGTAAAATAACTTGGAGAAACAGGTAGTCCCGCCCCCACTGAAAATGAGGCGGTTTTTTTGGTGACCCTCGCCTAACTAAGTATACCCTAAAAACTGAGAGAAATTGGCGAGACCTGGGTTGCAAATCATGGTTGCTATCAATAGAAGTGATAAAATCTGTAGGAATATCAAAAAACGATTGTCATTGATATGTTATTTTTCGAACAAACCCTTTTAACCGGATTCTACAGGGAACACATGGCCTGAAAAAGTGCTTTGACCTCAGGGTCCACGGTGCATGCTAGTCTTCACGGTCCAGTCGCTCGAAAATTTTTGGGATAACTACCTTAATTCAGATTGATTGGGTAGGAGATATGGTGACCTTCAAGCAGAATGTTAGCTTAAGGTCTGTGAGATGTGCCATGAGGAGAAAAGACCTTTCATCTCGGCCATTTTGTACAGGAACGGAATGGGAACCAGGATTTGTGCGTGTGAAACCAGTCGTAGTAGTAGCAGTCGTAACAGTAGTTAGCAGTAGTAGCAGTAGTAGCAGTAGTAGTAGTAGAAGGATTAGTAGTAGTGAGTTAGTAGTATACTGTGTTACTATCCTTGTAGCTGCAAATTTTTAATTGCATTTGAACAAATTCCTTGGCTCATCTTTGTCATTTAATCGATGGGTCGATCTCCTTATCATGCAATATAATTAGAAGTATTCTAAGCAAGCAGCAAGTTGTTGCCGCTTCTTAATGGATCACCTCATCGTTATCCTAAAAGGTACTGCTCTTTCCTGTTTAATATATTGTATATGAAATAAACAGCGAAACAGACTTGTAATATTTGTAAGATATGATGTCCTTAAGGGAGAGGATTATATTTAAAGATTTGTTGCATATATGGGGTTAAGCCAAATTTGACGATGAAGGATAAAAGAGCCCTTGTTTTAATAACTTTCTGTTCTAAGCGTATATGAAATTAAAAGCCAAACAGCCTTGCCATAACTCTGTGATATGCGGACTTAAAAGTAAGGGTCCATAAATATTTACCAAGGTGCGGACAAAGTCAAAGAATGAAGTTCGTCCAATTTTTTGAAACTTTGGCATGATAATGGTCTTGGTCAGAATGCTGTTCTAACCAATTTTAACGTCCCTAGTGTCCTTGTTGCCATGGCATCGCAATTCAAATGATAAGGGGGAAAATGTACTATTTTACGCTATTTTTTAAGAGGACAATAAGGTAAGTTAGTACTACTGACAACCTATCCCCACAATGAAAATTCATATAATGGTGGATTTTCCTATACAGTACATTGTTGAACTTTATGTGACAGGTGTTGCCAGCTCCGTCAGCACTTCTTTTTATCCCTAATTCTATACTGAAAAAATCCTCTTTTTTGGCTATTTTTTCCCGACCTTATTACCAACACTTTTCAAATGCCACAGCAGCCGAGGTAGTGGTTTTTTCCAAATAAATCTTGGCATGGATTTGCACCTTCTACCTTGGTAAAACATACCAGAGAATAAAATTACTGGGATTTTTGGTCCTTTTTGTTCACATCTTCAATAAAACTTGCTATTTTCACATTAAAAAGCATAACCACCAAATTTTTTACCATTTTTCATAGTGTAGTCTTGCCAAAAATCGCAACATGTAATATTTCATGGGAATCAAATATTAGTCTTGTTTGGGGGTAATTTTTCAAACAGTTGTTGTCCTTTTCTAAAGAAGTAATGGCAGCAGCAACCTATTATTTCTAAGTACCACCCATTCTATTTTGGTATGGTAATTACAAAGCGTTGTACAATTGCATAGCTTAAGGTTTTAAAATTTAAGGTTAAATTTTTAAAAAGTATGTCTCATTCAAGAAGTAACAGTCCAATTGTTACGAAATTTGATCATAGATGCCCCCTTGGGAACCTCCATATGATCTGAGTCCAAGGTCACATACCAAGGTGAAGGTCATATGAGGTCAAGTTCTAAAATGGGTTTAACACCTGAAAAATTTGCATCATTCGCAAAATTAAAAGTCAATAGCGACAAGAACTTGAATCATAGATGCACTTTGCTAACCTCCATACGATGAGTTCCAACAGTGTCACCTCCCAAGGTCAAAGGTCATGTAAGGTCAAGTTATAAAATAGTGCTGAAAACACCAAAATTAGCTTCATTCGCTAGTAAAATTCCATAGCTACAGAACCTTGGATCATCGATGCGACCTTGTAAATCTTCATATGATGAGGTCAATGGCACATACGGGATCAAATTTCATATGAGGTCAAGTTATAAAATTGGCTGAAAATGGGCTTCATTTGGAAGTAAAAGTCCAATTCATAACTTGGCTTGGAAAAAGACGCCGCTCGCGAATTTTCATATGAATGCATCAAAGGTCAATTGCCCCGTTTAAAAATCATCTGAGGTCAAGTTAAAAATTAGGAGTGAAGGAACTGAAACTTGATTTGTTAATTTCCGGCAGTGCACTTTAAATACGTTTATGAATAAGGTTTTTATACATTTTTGAAAATATTTTTTGGGGTTTGCTCATCAACTCATATGAAAGATAATATATAAAGAATGTCACCTTTACTATTTTTCCCAAATAATCCCTGTATCCTCTGAATCTACCAAAAATTCCTTCTAATGCGGAATCTGCTCGCCATTGATCCAAAACATTAAAAAAAAACAATTGCGCTTAAAAGTAAACTAGAATTCGTTCTCAAGTTTTAAAGGATTTAGAATGAAAGTATTGTTTTACACATATGATTTGATGAGAAATTGAATAAAATATTGTGATTGTGTGTTGAATCTCATCTTACCAAGCTGTTTTGCAACACCTTTTACTTCATTACGAAAAATATTATTTCCTTTCATATTGATGAATCCTAACTGGGTAATCTCCATTCCAACAAAAGGTGTGTGGCATCTTGTGGGGTTACAGTGGTTTCAAATAAAAAGGATTTAGAAGAGATCACATGCGAAGGCACCCGGGGGCAGGAGGGGGGTCACTGTGTATTCAAAGGTGGAGAGGATGAGAGAACAAGAAAATTCGTAAAAAGGTCCCCTTTTTTGCAAAGGCGATGATGCATGATTCGGGTGTCAAAAACAGCAAAAATATGGAAAAAGGGTATGTTTTTTCTCTTAACCCTGAATTTGTGATGTACGTTTAGGGTAATGTAATACTTAAATTAAAGTCACTATCAGTGTTTGATAATCGAAAATCAAAAAAAATCACAAAATCAATTTCTTCATGTTTGTAACACGGAGTAGGTCTTCTAACATACCCGCAAATAAACTATTTAGCCATTGCTGTCCGTACGGAACTTACACAAACACTACACCTTAACTTTCATTTGAATGGAGAATCACTACTGTTTTCTTTCTGTGATTTTTCATTTGGAAAAATATAACTTATGCAATCCTCCAGACTTATCATTCACCTTATAAGCTATTCCTGCAAAATTCAACTATTTTGACTCTTTTCGGGGAGTGGATCACTGATGAGTGCCTTTAGCAGAGATCAAAATCATCAAAATATTGTAAACCGAAGTAAAGCAAGCAAGTAGTAAAGGGTATATTAACTACACAATCGTTTTGCTTACATGTTAGGGTAGCAAAAATTTACAAAAATACTTCTTTAACATAGCAAAAAAAAGACAAAATGCTTGTTTAGGGGTATGTTTTCAGTCCCTGTGAAAATCATGTTTCGGGTGCATCTTTTAAGTCCAGGTTCACGCATTCATATCCACCTTTGAATCGGGGAGGCACCGTAAACTATACAGTAGCGTGTACAGATCTTTTAGTGGGGAACAGATACTTTCCCCCGACGTGCTGAATTACATATAAGTTTTTTTTTTTTTTTCATATATCTAGTGATTCTTCTTGAATGGATCCCCCTGGCAAACCCAACTGGGGACATGCATCCCCTCTTATGTACGCACTCGAAATTATGTTGCTGAAGATTGGAAAGTCCTCATGGGGCAAAAAACAAATTCCATGTACGGGTAAAACTTTGTCCGGGTTGACTATTACCGACCGCCCGTCACCCCATGCAAAGTTGCCGGTTCTGAGCAATATAGTTGAGTCAATATAATTTGACTGATCTAATACCACTAACACATTAATAAAATGTTCTTTGTTTGTGTGTGGTTTGAAAATTATTTTTTATATTGGCCAATCAGAACAAACATGAAAAATACAAAAAACTTAAAAAAAAAAAAAAAAAAAAAAAAAAACTGAAGGTTTTTTTTATGCAATGGTAGCAAACACCTTTGCTCTGCTGCAGGTACTGTTTATCTCACATAACATATGAAATTAATTCGTCTGTTTTACAGTTCAGATTTAATGTGCAAATTGTTGTAAAATATTTAGGACACATACTCCACCTTTATGAGTTACAACTTAAGTAATTAATTATTATTTATTACTCAACACAAATCAGCCTGCATTTTCAGGGGCGTTTTCATGATTAGTATATAAGAATAAAGGAATTATTAGCTATATGAATTCTGCGCATGCGCAAATGTTCATTCATTTTATATTAAATATATATTTTTTATTATTTAAAAAAATATTTTTCATTCTACACTGCATATTTTATGTTTTGAAGTAACAAAAACAGGAAAATGTAATTACACTAAATTTGAGACAATTTACAAAATTGCACAACTTCGATGAACTAGTACACGTACACAAAGTGATATCCCAGTAATTTTAAAGTGCATTTGTGTTGAACAAGACTCAATGTTTATGTTCCATAATGGACATGAAAAACATGTCACTACCTGGATTTTTACAAGAGTTCAAAGTTTACATAAAATCAGCCATTTGAAAAGTGTCAAAATGGGGGATTTTCAAACATCAATTTGGGGATATTCCAGGATACGCATGCTATTGACTTGGCGGCTCTGCATGTATACACCAACATGTACTAAAACAAAAAACATATTCATCAAAAATATCTTAACTTAACACTTCTAGTAATGGTTTGCAGAAAAACTCAATTTTTGAGATTTTAAAAATTTTTTAATTTCTTGCAATTTGGGGTATCCCCCTTTTTCCCCGTTGCCATGGGCAGCAAGGCAAATCAGATTTTTCAAACATCATTTTTATTGATAACTCACTAAACCCTCTCCCCACAAGAATTTTCAAGAAATTTGATTTTTTTCATTTTGTCCGCATTTTTTGAGTTTTGCTCAATTCTTCCAGACCTGCATTCTTAAGTGGGCTTAACTTTAACAGAATTCAGTTTCATATCTGGGTTAAGCCAATTTTGTCGCCGAGATTTAAAATTATAACACTTGTTTCATGAGCATAACATTTACACAATTAAACTGCATTTTACAGACGAGTTCCAGGTTGACTTCTATTTATTTTTAACCAACAAAACAAAACAAAGTACTCATAGCTGAGCGACTAATCATTTTAGTCTCGTATTATCAATTAAAATTGAGTGCAAAATTGAAAACATAGTCATTAATAGTAATACGAGTGTTTATTTACTAGAGCTCTCTGAGAACTATTGGATCTGTCATATTCGATAAATTCGCGTCTTTCATTACTCAGTTCACTGATAAAACAATAGGTCAACAGCTATAGCTTATAGACATGTACAGACCGTATTCAATATGACGTCAGCCATCAGACATGTTGGTGGACAAGATGCATACATTCCAGGACTACAATACATTAAGCTGTCAATCGATCCATGTTTAGCGATTGCACAGGGATCATTGACAGTTTTTTTTTTTTTTTTTTTTCCTTCAAGCAGAATGTTAGCTTTAAGGTCTGAGATGTTCCATTGAGGAGAAAATGACATTTTCATCTCGGCCATTTTGTACAGGAACGAATGGGACCAGGATTTAGTGGTGTGAAACCAGTAGTAGTAGTAGCAGTAGTAACAGTAGTAGCAGTAGTAGCAGTAGTAGCAGTAGTAGAAGTAGTAGTAGTAGTAGTAGTAGTATCTGTGTTACTATCCTTGTAGCTGCAAATTTTTAATTGCATTTGAACAAATTCCTTGGCTCATCTTTGTCATTACTCGAGGTGATCTTTCATCATGCAATATAATTTAGAAATATTCTCAGCAGCAAGTGTTGCCTTAATGAGATCACCTCATCTTTATCCTAAAAAGGTACTGCTCTTTCCTGTTGGAAATATATTGTATATGAAATAAACAGCGAAACAGACTTGTAATATTTGTAAGATATGCTGTCCTTAAGGGAGGATTATATTTAATAGAATTTGTTTCATATATGGGTTAAGCCAAATTTGACGATGAAGGATAAAAGAGCCACTTGTTTTAATAACTTTCTGTTCTAAGCGTATATGAAATTAAAAGCCAAACAGCCTTGCCATAACTCTGTGATATGCGGTACAAGTGGGCTTAACTTTAACAGAATTCAGTTTCATATCTGGGTTAAGCCAATTTTGTCGCCGAGATTTAAAATTATAACACTTGTTTCAATATATTCTTGATTGAGCATAACATTTACACAATTAAACTGCATTTTACAGACGAGTTCCAGGTTGACTTCTATTTATTTTTAACCAACAAAACAAAACAAAGTACTCATAGCTGAGCGACTAATCATTTTAGTCTCGTATTATCAATTAAAATTGAGTGCAAAATTGAAAACATAGTCATTAATAGTAATACGAGTGTTTATTTACTAGAGCTCTCTGAGAACTATTGGATCTGTCATATTCGATAAATTCGCGTCTTTCATTACTCAGTTCACTGATAAAACAATAGGTCAACAGCTATAGCTTATAGACATGTACAGACCGTATTCAATATGACGTCAGCCATCAGACATGTTGGTGGACAAGATGCATACATTCCAGGACTACAATACATTAAGCTGTCAATCGATCCATGTTTAGCGATTGCACAGGGATCATTGACAGGTGAATGTATTGTATTCCTGGAATGTGCCTATCTTGTCCACCAACATGGCTGCCTATTGAATACGATCTATATAACTGGAAAATGTTATTTCTTTGACAAATATAATTACCTTTCTCTTGATTCGAAACTAGTAATACCAAGTTCATATAATACATACCTGATTAATTACATTTATAAATAGACAACTATTTTTAATAATTATAGAAATAATATAGATTTCAGCACACTGGAAAAAAATACGACACTTAAGCATTGATCCTCATAATAAATCGTCCTATTTTGACTAGATTAGGTAAAGTTTTACTTAATTTAAGTAAAATTGTTCTTATTTTATGTAAACGAAATTACGTAATCATAATAAGGCTCTATTCCTACATAACTTGTGTATTTTTTTACATAACATGTGTAATTATTTTCTGAGTGTGTGAATCTATAGCTGATCTAATGTACAGAGTCTGTGTGTAGTACAGTGCAAGTGTCAATGTTAGTAAAGGAAGGAATGCGCAGGATTTCTGTGTGTTTCGAGGCAGTGTAGTAGCTTCAATATTGTAAAAACATGTGGGAGGCCTACTCAAAGGCAAGGCAGAGGTAACGCACGGAATACTCATGTTAAAGAAATAAGAAATACATTGACAGAATAACAATCGATCCGCCACGAGTAAAGTGGGGTTTCAGTTTAAAATAAGTATACCATAGATCAAAATCATTATGACTAAGGTATTTCAAGGTGCCCCCCCCCCCCATTACTACATATATTTTTCCTCTCTATCGTAGCAAGGACCATCACCAATATACTTTAATTCCAAAACTTAATTTGAATCCGACATACCTTTTAAATGTGAGCGATAATTTTGTGTGTATTACAATAGCCCATAGAGTACTATAACAACTTTCTGGTTAACGTAAATAAACCATAATTTAGCATCATAATGGGAAAGAAGCCAGTCAAAATATTTTGCAGTTTAGCTGACAAAAATACAAGGTTTCGAATGGTACCAAAATCTCAGTTGTGATGGTGTGAAAGGTGGGATCGAGGCTGAGGACCCGGGAGTGTCCCTTTAAGATGGCTAATGACCTTGTGATATGTGGGTTGGCCATCGATATCCGGAGCGCGAAACCAGGAAGAGAAGTAGATAGGAAGCGAAGACGAGGATGAACATTCATGCAAGAGGAAAATAAAAAGCAGAAACGAACGAGAAGAAAGAAAGGTAGAAGAAAACGAAGGTGAAGTAGAACAAATACAAAACACCCTTAAAGGTGCTTATTCCGATTTATGTCTATTGTGTTCTCTACTTGATATGAGAGACTGGCCTTGCACATACGCCCCATCAAGTACCATGGGTAGAAGCAATAATACATAATTATTGCAAAGCCCTATTCACTACTGTGCTAATATTGATGGTTAACCATAATACGGTGTTGTTGAAGTAATCCTTGGATTGAAATGGATTTAAAAAAATGGCTCAAATTTCAGGACGACAATGAGAAAAATACGCCTTTTCATCTGATGTCAAAATCGATACTACGTCCGGGTAAATCAAGGGGTCCCAAAGACGATCGGAACACGCACCTTTAACCAGTAGGAAAGTTAGTTGACGAAGGAGAGATTTTGTCCCTGACTTTTGATGTTGATTAATATTGTATAAAAACTATATCCTTATGTTCACAAAAACTACTATTACCTAATTCAACTTGATGAAAGATATGTATACATAAGACAAAGCAGAGCCCACCGGTCGTTACTCGGATGAACTTTCACCATGCCATGTAATTACTCGATTCAGCCAACAGCAAATGTCATTTTTTATGAGATCATTCTAGCAAAAACCAAATCAACTTACTTGTAGATAAAAACTAGTGATAAGTTTATACTGTGCATATAAAAGCTTTTTCATTGAACAGATAAAGACACACTGAACCTTTTTGAATTCCCTCGCAAAGTAGACTGAGCGCATCTTGGCGAATTTACGAGCATCAATGTCAATTAAGGAAAACATACTCTCGGTTTTGTCTGCTTTTCGTGACAGTAAATTTAAGACTTAAATTGAGTTGCACATTGGCAGTGGCCTCAATAGCGTGAAGCGCACGTGGGGCCCATCATAGACCGGTGTGGGTTAAATATTGTCAAAGCTTTATGTTGGGGGGGGGGGCAGTACATGTCATCAATGGATGGTAATATTTGCCGTCACATCTTCCTAAATATCGACGTAGGACCTATAAAAGTACACATCTTTAGAAGGCAGATGATTGAAAACAATAGCGGAAATCGAGTAAAAGTTATAATTTTGAAGAAAATCATCAAAGGCATCTGTGTTTTTTCATGTTTTGAGAAGAAAAAAAATAAAAGGAGGATTTCTCATTGTTCTCTTTTTTAATGAAACGAAATTCTGGTATTTGGATGTAAAGTCAATACTAGAGGTGCCTTGAGATATTTAATGACCTCTTGTCATTAACCCAGATCTTGCATGGAAAATTTAAAAAAAAAAATCAGGATGTTATTTTTTTGAAAGTTTTATGTTTTGAAAGTAAAAGAATACGCGCACTTATCAGTCTTTTTTTTTTTTTTTTTTTTTTGGGGGGGGGGGGGGGGGGGGGGGGGGTGCGCGACGCACCCCCTCCCCCAAAAAATGGCAAAGGTCCGCTTTATCATGGCTAAGGTCCGCTTTATCATGCATCATGCTTAATTTTTGCCGCCGCTTGTCTAAAAGCTATTGTTTTAAGGTGTGTCGTGCATGAATATGAATTATGAGATGAGTAAGCACTGGTTAATACTATTGCATTACTACTACTATTGTCTTTGCATTACTACTACTTTTGTCTTGGCGATGGTGATGTTCCGTTCCCCCTTTTCAGGTTGTAAAATACCAATATTATGGCATTTACAGGACAATGAAAGTAAAGGAAGATTAATTTTAATCAAAAGCATACTTAGCAGATGTTAAGTCAATATCTTTATTATCAGAAATATAATAAAGAGGGAAATAACATTGGATTATTTTATTTTTTGACAGGGGAGATTATCTAATTTTGACTTCGATCAAAATTGCAAAAAAGCTGCATTTTAGCCCATTTTTGAAGAACAAGAGCATCTTTTGGTTTCCGATATCCACTCTTTTAGAATATGCTACTTTTTCAAAGGAAGCATAATGCACATTTTCTTAAGATGATGAATCACCTCTTCTTTTTTGCAAAAGCCTTTAATAATTTAATGTCAGTTCAGTATTTCTACTTGGTAATTGATAAAACGCAAGCCTTGAGGTAGTCTAGAACTTGGATCATTCCATTTTCTTAGGGGGTGCACAAGAATCCTTTATTTATGTGAAGTAGACCTAAAATAGGATATGCAATTTTAATGTAAACTTATTACCTTTTCAAAGCTTTTCCTAATATATTATGAAGGGCGAATCCGTAACATCTACGTCTTTGCAACTTCTTAAATTTCTCCGCAAACCCAAGGCCTACACAAAATTAGAAAATAGAGAGCATATTCTGTGAAATGGTAAATAATGCTTAGAAAGTAGACCAAAGCAGAGGATACTGCGTTTTATGTATAAATATCTGCAAATTCCAGGTATTGGGCAAATAACATAATATTACGATTCATTTTAAATCAAAATGAAACTTTAAATACATGTCCCGGCTGCTGCCGCTACTGCTGCTGCTGCTCCTCCTCCCCTTCCCCTTCCTCTCTCCTCCTCCTCTTTTTGTTCTTCTTTCTAAGTTTCTTCTTGTTCTTTTGCAAATTCGAGTCTTCACACTTTTGCACTCGGTGTATATACATAGTAAAATACACAAATGTAACCATATATCTCCTTTATTTACATGTTCCATAACAGGGTTCCTTTTGACAGTTCCAAACTCACTCTGTAATTAATCTATTCTGATAGTTGTCTCATACTGAGAGAAATTGGCGAAACATGAGAGTCGTACGATACATATCCAGAAACTGTTCTATTAGTGGAGTATCGCCCATTGTGATCAATTTCACACCAGTGTCAGTGGTGAGAGCAATACACGATACGCGACGTCATTGGAAAGATATGACTGTTCGCGCTTAAATAAAGAAAGCACACGTACAAAGTTAAGGGGCTCTCTACCAAGAATGTATTTTTAAAAGGTTGCTATAATTTTAACTTTTAAATATCTGGAATGTATTTGACTAACCTTCACGAGTTGAAATATGTGGATTTAACCGTACTTTTACTACCATTGCCATTGTAACGGCGCGGCAGGCCATATTGGATTTAAACACATTTTACGATAACTCGTACAGCTCCCTAATCAAACAAATATTTTTCTGTGTCATCAAAGAGACATTTAAAAAATGCTTAGTTCGCGCGAGCCGAAGTTGATTTTGACTGGAAAACGCCAAAATGAACCAAAAATGGTCATAAATCGAAAACAAGATTGTTTTTTTTTTTCATTTCAGAATGTCTCTGTAGTGACATAGGTAATACAAAATTATATCTTAGTGCCAAAATTAACAACACTGAAGATGCCGTTGGCAAATGGAGATATTGAATGAAACATCGCGGCCATTTTTATTATTTGAAGACCAAATCACTTTTAAATACTGTTAGTTGTTTGATTAAACCATCCATTTTTTAAAATTATATGACCACACGTGTTTATTTAAAAACAAATAAATAATTAGGCAGTTATTATTTTTTAAATGAAAATCTTAAGTATAGCGGGTTGAGGAGATAAAGTAAAACATAATTATAATAGGTTTGATACCTTACGAAAATATCTCCAATTGTAGTTATAAATGTCATATCATTAATTGTATTTTTAACTTACAATTACTCTCTAGATAAATTTCCTTAAAATAACTCTTTGAAATAGCAGTACAATACAAATCAATACAAAATCGTACAATGTCTATATTTGTTCACCACCTTGTCCCCGTCACTTAGCCTTTACTTTGTAACGGAATATCAGATTTAGTTCAAGAGAGGTTTAAATGTGTATTTTTATGATAAAAACTCATAAATTCAGCCAGATTCTAAAGTTTCTTCGCAGCGAGGCCCCTTAAATGTCTCTCTGCGTATACATTTATCATTTCTCTACAACACCTCTAACTGCAAAAAGTATGACTACAACCACTACTACTACTGCTACTGCTACTTTGTCGTTTACCACCACTACCCCCACCACCGCCACCACCGCCGCCGCCGCCGCCGTCACCACCACCACCACCACCACCACCACCACCAACAACAACAACAACAACAACAACAACAACACCACACACTACCACTACTACTACTACTACCACTACTACTACTACTACTACTACACTACTACTACTACTACTACTACACTACTACTACTACTACTACTACTACTACTACTACTACTATAATATAATAATAATAATATAATAATAATAATAATAATATAATAATAATAATAATAATAATAATAATCGTATTATTTCATTGTATTTTGTTCTTACGATTGCCTTGTTCGCCTCGATTGCCTCATTGTTCGGAGTGAATTAAAAAATAATTACCTTATCCAAAATACAACAATTGAAGATTTCTGACATATCCCTTTAAGCGGAAAAGCCATCGCCTGCATTCATGAGAATTATCATTGCATAAATATTTACGACACAAGGCTTATAATCTTTATTCATTAGAAATTGTAATTTTAAACTGGAGATTCAGACTGGTAAACCATTCGGAAAAGCTATAGCAGACCGGTGCGAAAAATGGGCCTCCTTAATTCACCGAGGTCCTTAATCATGTATCTCGCTTGTCAAAATGCTATTTTGGGGTATGTGGATGTGCTAACTTATTCGTGTCGAAACCTGAGTAGAATTATTTCAATAAAATTGAAAGACGGCGAGGGCAAAAAAATAAGGAAAGGTTTATCTGTGAGAGATCAAATAGAGGCGGCTGTGGAACGGGATGTGATTTCGTTATTTTTGGGATACAAATTTAATACGGAATAAGTGTACTAGTGTACCGTATTGGAGCTTATTCCGTTTAAACATTATTATATAATGGCTATCATAGCTGGTAATAGTGTCCCATCATTGGTATGATGGAGGTGAGAGTTAATAACTGATGAAAGTAAACAAATGGAAAAAGCGACACACGTGTATATGCTATGGAGGTTTAATTCCCAATTGTCGCTTGTAATTCGAACGAAACTACTTACAATTAAACAGGGGGTACAACATGTCAACCTAACAGCAACAGTGAATTAAAATCGGCATCAACCTGCGGCGTATCCCGAGTGCTAGTCTTTTTCAAAGACCTAACGGACAAAGACTTGACAAAAGGCTATATCTGGTCACGAATATTTAAATAATATTACAATGTTTTTTCAGCTGGGTTAATACACTAACACCAACGGATTTTGAAGTCATAATTTGTTCAAGAAATCATGATATTTCTAAGATTGAACGAAGGTTTACGAGGTGATTTTGTAATCTCACTGGGACCGTGACCGCCGTAGCAAATGCACGTACGAATTCCATAAATTACCGTTTGGAAATCCTAAGTGCCCAAATCGAACAGATCGTATCATGCCCCCTGCAATTAAACAGCGATATTATCATGCCAATGTAATGATGCGATGTAATACTTAGCGGTCGGTATTATTCAAAGCTAATCTTTCTGAAATCAATAACCGTAATGGCCTTTGAGTATGTCGAAATAGTAGATGTGATAATTTAATTTGTTATTTTCTACATATGCGTTTTTAATTCCACAAAATCCAATCTATTACACATAACAGAAATGAATTGTTTCTAAGAATGGTTCCAAAGAAGCCTATTCATGCTTGAGACACTCTCATCATTTGTGATGTATTTTAGCCCATTAACATGTTTACTGGAACCTATATTTTAGGTTACATCGGAAATTTCTTTCCCATGTTCGCAGGCCATAAATACCAAATATATAGAGGCTTTTCCTGCCTATAACGACGTTATAATATCTAAACATGGATAACACAATATTTAACCTTCCAAAATGCTTAGATTAAGTATAACCTGGCATGCATAGAACCATTAACAACCAAATTGAGATGACACTTTAATTAAAAACGATTTGTGTAGTTCTAGTTTCCTCATAATGCTTGGATCGCACAAGAGTGGTAAACATAGAATTTGCAATGTCATCTTTACAAGCGCAAGCCTGCGCATCTAGACCCTCATCTTTATCTGTCTTCCTTCTGTACTATAATGTACATCGTAAGCCTGTTGGAAACCAGCTACTAAGATTGGGCAGCACGGATGGAGGAAATAGATGGAATTTCAGTCGTTTAATCTGGGTAAACTATTTTATGAGTTCGAGTTCGAGTTGTCGAGTTCGAGTTGCTTTTAAAGTTCGAGTTCTTAATCTAACAATAGGATAAGATTTCGTAAAGCATTATACTCTACAGGCTGTCCCAAAATGGTACAAATAGAGTATATTGCTTTTTATACATCGGGGATTAAATTACTTATCGATCTCATATTAAAGAGTACGAACCATGCTTTCTAATGTTTTTTAATGCATCTCGTTTGCTTTGGGAAATCTTTGGATAAACTCAATTAACTGCAATATGTACAATTCACGTTTGTGCCACTTTTTTGTTCAATGTACAACAAATTTAAAGCATTTGATCATTGTTGGTTGTAATCATCTTCTTCTATGTATTACAGGCTTTACAGAATGTTACCAATTTTAATTTTGTTCCTGTTCCTGGTATGACGATATGGACGTACAGCCTCTTACAAACCTCAACTGAAATTGCGCCATAACTTCACCCTTGTTGTGTTTGGTGATACTTAAGTTGAAGCAATGGTGATTTCTTTTTTCATCCAGAATGCCCCATTTGCATTTCAGATTTCAACAGCCACCTATTTAAGGTCACTTATGATATGATATCACTTATCATGCAAATCCTTTTCTGACCTTTATGAGTTGGTTTATGAGGTGTAATTCACTCCTTGAATTCGGAATCTGTTTAAACAGTTGCGTTTTGCATAATTGGTGTTTGGGCCATTGAAACGCATGGCACAAAATGGATTTTGACCTAATGAAGTCAATTGCATAACATCTCTGGATTTCCTACAGCAAACGAGATTTATTAAAGTTTCTTTATATTATCATTTTGAAAACGTCATTCTTTGATTGTAGCATTTTTTAAATCTTAATTTAGGGTGATAACTTACGCTATCAGTATCACGGATTTCTTTGTTTGCACCTCCTGTACATCTTTATTTTTTTAAAGCCTGAGTACGCGTGCGGAATCAAACTGTACAATTTGTAATATTTTTTAAGATGGCAGGAAATATTTGCCAGGCGACAATTAAGGCTCGGCTACGATCGAAAATTCCACCATCAATTTCAACCTAAGTGCCTTGATTTTTTTGTTTCTTTGATATTATTCGTCATTTAGTATCCCTAAAGTAAGTTTCATCTGTGAAAAAATTTTAAAGAAGCTGATTTCAACTGATTTTGGTAGGTATGGGTGTCGACATTTACCAAAAAAAGTGAGTTATCGTAGGGGGTGGGGAAATTGTTTTTTTCGGGAGTCAAAGGTCAATAACAGGGGTCAAATTTTGAAATTGATCCAATCATGTTGAAAAGTATACCAAGTTAATAGTTTAATCATAAGGATTCCAAAAAGGTATAGTTTGTACTATCTGCGGCCGAAAGTTTTGGAGGCTAAAAACAGCAAAAATCAATAAAAAGGATAATTTTCAGTTGTACAGGGGTCAAACTTAAACATTACTCCGATTTGGACAAAACATGGTGCAAATTATAGATGGAGCTCATAGGATAAAAATAAGGAATAGTTTCGAGTGTTTTAAATGCTTACTTACTGAAGTAGGGGGGAAACAAGGTCAAGCCCCATTGAATGCAATGGATGTTGACCTTTGGTTCCCCCTACATTGGGAACTAAGCATTTAAGACAGTCAAAACTATTCCTTATTTTAATCCTATGAGCTCCATCAATAATTGGCACCAATTTTTATCCAAATCGGAATAAGTTTAAAATTTGACCCCTGTACAACTGAAAATTACCGTTTTTATTGATTTTTGCTGTTTTTAGCCTATAACTCCAAAACTTTCGGCCGCAGATAGTACAAACTATACCTTTTTTGGAATCCTTATGATTATACTATTAACTTGGTATACTTTTCAACATGATTGGATCAATTTCCAAATTTGACCCCTGTTATTGACCTTTAACTCCCGAAAAACCAATTTCCCCACCCCCTACGATAACTCCCTTTTTTTGGTAAATGTTGACACCTTTACCTACCAAAATCAGTTGAAATCAGCTTCTTTAAAAAATTTTCACAGATTTGCTAAGAATATGTTTACTTTTGAGTTACTAATTTCTGTAAGATTAACTTCACGTGAAAAGGTACGCACTGTTTGTCTCCGCGAATGAACCAATTCACAACAGAATTTGTTATAAGGTTTGTTTTGTCTCAACGCCATACTGTGGCCACTACCTCATATCTGCCCGGCGAGCGCTGTTTTTTGCATTTAACGAGAATCTTGGGAAATATACTAAATAATTTCAGGAACGTCTGGAAAACCGTCTACTTCCTCCAACAATTTGACCAACAAAATGTCGACGTTAGCAGTCTAGATTTAATTGATTTATCATTGCATTTGTGTTATTTGTGCTCTTCCCGCTGGACACTTTAAAATAATTTACTAAATGTGATTAAAAACGGAACAGCCTTTCTGTTGAGTAAAATATAGCAAAGTTTAGTAAACCTTATTATTGTTGGGTAAAGTATACCCCGCTTTGAGTAAGGTGTCCTCAACTTTGACTAAGATTTTACTCAACAAAATGTGGTTCCCTTTTTAAACAAACATTTTTACAACTTAAGTATAACTATCCTAACATACCTTGCAAGTTATAAGGCTCAAAGCAACCTATTAAAAACAAAAATCGGATATTTTAGTCATTACGGACACTTTCTACAAACATAATTGAATTGAGAATCATATCTTTTGAAGAATGCCGTTTTCTTCCTTTTTGGTATTTTGCATTTGGAAAAAAAACTGACGCGAATTCTACAGACTTATCCTTTACATTTAGACTATTCCGGCAAATTGTGAATATTATGACTCTTTTGGGTGGATCATTGATAGTGCCCTTTAAGACTGTTGAATTCCACAGGGATGTTTTTTGTTATCGCTGGAAATGGCATCATTGCTTGAATCGGCGTGAACAGTCCAAGGGGCTAACAGCACCAAGGGAGATGTTTTCATGTTATTTGTGGACTTAAATCAATCATAACCAAATCACATTATGTATTTTTCATTATTATTTATTGATCAAAATTATGACCTCGCTGAAGTAAATCAATTGCGCATGGAAAGTGTTAAAGAGAAAGTGCACCTAAGCCACTACATATTCTCATATCTTCTCCATTAATCGCTAACGTGGTCTTCATTATAGCATTAAGATAAACAGGAAATTAGCAGTGCTTCGATGAGTACGACTGAATAACAGAACTCAAGGTTGCACTTAGCTGTCCATGTCACCAAATTCCTCATTATATCTTTTCGCTAATATTTTTGAGAAACTAGTCACATGTTTTAAATAGTCAGTTGGCAAATTTGATGGCGTCAGTTAATGTGTTGTTTTGTACTTTGTAACCGTATTGTATCACACAAGTTCTTTTTGATAAGGTCAGTTTTTCATTTTGGTATTCAATATCTTAGTTCAACACACATTGATAAGCATTTATAGTATTACTGATGTACTTTCGGTGTTTTGGAAACTGTAATTAATACTGTATCACATTTATTTTGACGGTCATTTCCAATAAATATTAGAAGAATAGTCTCTATTAGTCTCTTGTATTGTTAGTTAAATTAGTAAGATCTTACTGTGATGAGATTGGGATTATAGGATATGCCCTTGCGTGCATTTCTTACAACTATTCTTTCAAAGTGATGTTCCCCTTTAGAATACCGCAACGTATTGCGGTACCATAGTGAAATGGCAATGACATTCTGTAGTGCGCCATAACGCACGGTTTCGATATTAGAGTCTGGTTAATTGGTCGTCTGAAGAGAATCCCAATATATAGTTAAACCCAATTTGAAACACGGGCTGTGTTAAATTAAGAATATCTGTAGCTTTTCTTAGCAAAGTTATCTTTAATTGTCATAGAAATCAGATGGCTTAAATTTAATGTTTCGCTCAACAAATGTATGGTTGCATCTCTTTTTGAGCAGAGCTGAAAGTTGGAACACTTTGCAATACCCATCCTGTATGAGATTGACATCCAGACATATCTAGCTTCAAAATCATTGACAGGATTGATACAAAATGAAAACATTGAATACCATCTTAAAATAGACATAATTACATAGTCTTTCTTGGTTCTTTTTAAAAAGTCATGGCCCGATCACTAATAACCCCAGATTTTACCGGATGTGGTTATATTTTTTTTTTCTCAAAAGAAAGCTGCGCATTTTATTCTCATTTACCGCTGTGAAATCGTAGAGCTAAATGATGTATGGATTGAATGTCATGACGAAAAACGTGCCCTATTTTGGTCGACCAATATTATCTTTACAAAGTTTAATGGGGATTACAAAATACATTTTAGCTCCCATATTAAAGCTGAAATATGAAACTTAAGAGATCGTGTATTGGGGTCAAGGTCATTCAATTAAGATCAAAACATGATATAACTAAATCGGGCCATCCTCCTTTAAGAAAGGCAATACTTGTACACACAAATTGATCCATTGGACTTGCACTACACTACATATCTCGCAAACGTTTTCTATGTGGCAGAGATTCTCCTGGGATCACACATGACTATACTGTTTTTAAGATTTTGGTTGTATACGCACTAGTTTTGATGCATTGGCGATGACCAATGTGCGTTTGTCAAAAACATCCATATTAATAATAATAATAATAATGATGCAGAGGTATTAATTTATATATTAATTTCAGAATCCAATTCCATTCCTTTCCCAAGATAGGAAAAAAAAGTCTTTTAAATCGTTGACCATTAATATTACATGTATTAGCACAGTAGTGACATGGGCGCTGCAATAATTATACATTTGCGCTTCTACAATCGAAAACAACCATATTCTATCAAATTATTCAGCAACCAATTATAAAAAAAAATATGTTAATACAAGTATCATACGCATATAAATAAATATAAAGATAACCACTAGAAGTTCATCATGAATATTTATGATTGGGTATACATGCCCTAATCAATATTGAAGTCACACAAACAATGTATGGTATTTAAAAAGTCACGTAATTGTAGTGTATCCAATTGGTTTTGTAACAAAATAAACCGCTGTTGCTCTTTCATTGAAATGGTATGGTATATATTCAATACATCACCTTTATTATAAGGCATTTTAAGTACTCCTGTATTTGTCAGTGCGCATAATGTGTTGTACTCGTGTATGAAATTGTCTGGCCTCATGTTCTACTTGGCTTTAAGCCATATTCTATGCAGGTATTACATGGACACATTCGGAGAAAAATGTGATATTAAGTGCAGTTAATGGATGAATACATAATAACACTAATTTCATAGTCCCAAGTGACACGAACGTTTGAAACATGATCACACACAATTAAGCATTTGGGTTAATAATTTCCTGAGAGTAAAAGCGGTTATACGATTTGATAGATGACATGTGAATGTACTCATATTTCCTTTTTTGCCGCCGCATATTGCATTTGCAGATTACCTTGATTGAAATTTTCCGCCGTCTGACTTAGTTCCATTCTTTCTCGTGCTTTTCGGTTCTTACGGCAATTTCATTATTTATAGCTTACATTCGTTTTAATTCATACAATTTATTCAATTACATATCGTACTTTAATAGCAATTTGACATTACAAATTTCGATAATCCAATTTTGCGTAATTTTTCATTATTTTTTTAAGTGAAGCCCGGAGTTAAACTAATTACATCAATATTTGTTTGCTTGATACAGAATAATCAAATAGCATAACGAATTAGAACGAACTAATTATCAGCAACATTGTACAAATACTAGATGATTAGTGGTGAAATATGACGTACTATTTTCCCGAAGTAACTGGCTACGAGCCTATTACCCTGAACCTGAAGGCCTGAGGGGCGATGGTCATGTAGCCAATACCAAGGGAAAATAGTATTTCTATTCCCTTGATATAAACCATGTAATATATTTGTTTTATTACACCTGTCTCTGACACTAGGAAAGCGGATGTAGGGAAACAGTCCGAACTATTTCCCTTGGGAAATAGAGCTTGTAATAAGAATTGGAAAATAAATTGCTGTGAATGTTTCTTGTTATAAATGCGTCAATATTGATGTGTAAAATAATGATAAAATGGCAAAGCTGCGTGATATAATCATCATTGTGAGAAATCACAAAACCTGATTTTCGTAAAACTTAAAATTGCTACAACCTAAGTATTCATGGTCATCTGTTATAGTATGTTAAAGGTACTATCAGTGTTTCGCTAAAGGTCCAGGAAATGCAAATAGAATTGATGTGGTTTTGTCAAGTCTACAAGGAGGGACCAGAAAGCATTCAATATTTAGGTTGGTGATGACATCATTTGTGGCACTACTGAATTTTCAGAGAGTAATAGAAAATTCCAGGTGACTGGTGTGAATCTATTCATGACACTGACTGAAAATCAATAGTTTCACTAATGATGTCACTGGTAGTGTCTTCTTTTTTCTGGCCGTTTATTGGAATGGAATGTCTCATAAAGATTTGGAGTAGGTTTATCATCTCATTTCTTGGGACCTTTAATTATAAAATCTAAAGAAATTGTAGAAATCTCATTTATTTGTTGCATATTTGTGGAATATGCAGGTGATGTCATGTACTCTACAAGTGATAAACTTGAGATAAGGGTAAACGTTGACATTTCAGTTCAAATTAGCTTAATTTGTTTGGGGCGTACGAGCAAATTTCAGCTACATACAATTGAATGGGGATTCACATTTCGTGTAATACAGCTATTTTTCTTCCTTTCACATTTCTGTATCCCTAACGCCCTTTTCGGAAAATTACTACTAATCTGACGATCACCGCAAAAAAGGGAGGTAACGTTATTTTTCTTGTTAGATCTAGGGGCAATTTCCCCTTAAAAATCAAGGCAGGGGTCCGCTCCGTAATTTTTGAAAAGTGGAAAAATGCAGTTAAGGCACACAATAAGGTTTTTTCTAGTTATCTTTTACTTTAAGGTATTTTTAGAAGATAAGTAGTTCATGTTTTTGAAGAGGCACTGATAACCGTTAACCCTAACTGTGCCGAACACCAAAAAAACAAAAAATTTTTCTTTTTTTAAAATTAAATTAAATTAAAAAAAATAAAATAAAGCAAAAGCACTGAGAAAAAAGTCCCTGATGTAGCCATTGCATCATCAGACGAAGACACATGGTCACAAAATCGATGACACCGCCTTAGCGTTTTTAGAGAATTATAGATTAGAGGCAGCAGTTACGTAACACATCATAACAAAACTACACAGGTTAATCGGCGGCCACCAGTAGGCGGACATTTCCGTGAAAACTATATAAGAGAGAAACCTTTCACGGAATAAACCACACATTTATTCAGTTAAGGTTTCCGAATTCATAATTGTGCCAGAAAAAAGGATCAGATGGATGACCTTACGGAAACACCCTGACATCCCCCGGCTGACATCACTGCTATCATTCATTATTTTTTCTAGCATTTTTTTGAAAAGCATGTTGTCAGGACCTCGCATGCCATTGCTTTTTTTTGCTATAGGCAAGTTTAAAGAAATTGATCTAACAGGAGCTATGTGGATTAACACATCAACTGTATGTAGCAGTCATAATCAGCAACTCACATACCTGGCATAACATTGCCTTTGTTTTTTCTATAAACATATTAAAAGATATTGATCTGTCAGGTGCTGGGTGGATTAACACATTAACTGTATGCAGCAGTGATAGTCAGCAACTCACATACCAGGCATACCATTGCTTTTGTTGTTTTCTATAGACATGTTTAAAGATATTGATTTGACAGGTGCTTGGTGGATTAACACCTCAACTGTTTGAGCAGTCATGGGTTGCAAAACATTTGCAATGAAATAAACTTTATGTTTTAAAAGAGAACCAAACAAAAACAAAATGTTGTGTTTTTGATATATTTGGCTATTCCAGAAATTATTCACCCACCCCCCAAAGATGAGAGTGGGGATTTCCACATCTTTCTTCTCCAAAAGTACATAGGAATTCCCATAATGAAATCCAAAAGGTGCATGGGAATTACCATGGGAATTCCCACAATGAAAATTGTAAAACGCATATTAAATATTAGAATTGTGAAGTGTTTCGCTGCCGTGGCCCTACTTGGTGAAGTGTTTCGCTGACGTGGCCCTGCTAGATAACTGAGTTGTCAGGTAGCTGACCACAAACAAAGCTCTCCATTGACGCCTGTATAGAATATTCTATTGACAAGTCACCGACGCTGGTCACCGATGGCAATTCGCGCATGTGTAGTACATTCGGGTGACTGACCTAAGTATACACACAATCGAATGTGTGTACATTGTACGTGTCATGCAAACCATACTTGACCGCGCCCACAAACACGGTCCCGCGCATATAATTATGGCAGCAATCAATACTCCTATTGCATTTTCCAGTTCAAACTTGGTTCCACTGCCGGAAAATAGCCATGCATATTTGCCTTGTCACCTTATTAAAACTAAATGTCACTTGCAATGATGACACTGTGGGTTCAGGAATGATCTACGTAATACCGACACAGATAGTACATCTCACTAGTCACATTATATCGCGCATAATCTTCGATTATTTAGGAGTACTTTTTTCAACCCTCAATTTCCGGGATTGACTTATGGCGCAACTTAATAACATAAAACAATACCAACACTCAACAACGGAAAGTCTTATTTAAAATCTGTTTTCAGCTTACGATATAGCCAAGACCCTACCGGATTTTCCCATTATCATTACGCATATAGTTTTGACCATCTGAGGTCTAAAAAGGTCTCTCGAACGTCATGAACACATATTGCAGAATTTCAAAAACATCTCCCCAAGCTTTATCACAAATATGACGTCACCATTCAGTAATGAGAGTAATGAGCGGCGCTCTTCATTTGTAAATTGTATTGGAAGAAGTGTGTACGTGCTGACCAAAGTCATAACTTCACTGACCTACTGAAAAAAAAATCAAAATCTCTTAGTAGGCTTTTGTTTTCCTTTTGTTCTCGTTGGTCACCAACACCCAAAGATGACATGATGAACAAAAAAATCCATGGGAATTCCAAGGGGAATTCACACACTGATTTGTCAAAAAAAAACTTAGAAATACCCATAGTCGTTTCAAATAATGTCTGCAATAGCCCATTATTTTCGAATACGTGAATATAGTATATACGTAGTATGTTTAAAGGGATATGGCTATAACAAAATTGACGCGTAATGAAATGGACCCTCACTGAAATCACTTCCACGAGTTTGAAAACAATTTGGATGAAAGGGACATAATGGCATGACAAAAAATTGACATAATGAAAAGAACCCTTACTGAAATCACTTCCACGAGTTTGAAAACAATTTGGATGTTTAAATTCTGTAAAAACAGTAAAACAGGAAGCGTTCCGGGGGGAGTTCGTGGCAATTTCTGGAACAGAAAAGGAAGGTGTTCACATCCCTGACAGAATTTACCATGTTTACAGTGTATCTAGCGTCGGTTTTGCGGACCACAATTCAAAAGCATTCAGACCGGGATTCAGGCATTGTACTTTAGGCTTGTAGTAAGATATTGATCTGGCAAGTGAAAGATGAATTAGCCGGGCTTAGCACATATACAATAGCAATGGTCTGTGACCTGATGACAAAATGCTTTTCAAGTTTGGTCAATGCTGGCAGTAATGTCAGCATCCTTGTTCCAGAAATTGCCACAAACTGCCACCTCCCCCTGAAACTCTCCCTGTTTGTACTGGTTTTACAGAATTTAAATATCCAAATTGTTTTCAAACTCGTGGAAGTGATTTCAGTAAGGGTTCTTTTCATTATGTCAATTTTTTGTCATGCCATTATGTCCCTTTCATACTTCTCTTCGCTGAATTCCTTCTTCAATAATTGCTGAAATCTTCACGATGCATAATGTAGGGGTATAATTGGAAGACTGCAAGGATATTTAATACAAAAGAGTGATCAGAGCAGAAAAGATAATACATTTGTTTCAGATTGAGAATATGAAATGAAAGTAGACGGGAGATTGCATTGTGAACAACATACATACAAAAGAAAGAACATTGCACAAAGAGAAACCGTAGAAAGTAGAAAAATAACAATGAAATTGTTTTTTTACAAACTCATGAAATATACAATAAAAATCTATTCACATTCGGCAGCAACGATTATGTACATTATGATTGTGGGGATATGAATGGCTGGTCTAAGAAACCATTAAACATGATAGAAAACAAATATCAGGGCAAACACTCGTACAAATATAATTATGAACCAGCCAAGGTCCTTATTCATAAAGGAAAACAAGTAATACTATAATAATGAAAAGGAAGAAATCTGGAAATATAAATCATGTAACCGTAGAAAGATTTTTTTAATCAATTTTGGTGAAGCTGACCAGCACACATTGTGGGGGAAGGGTGTTAACCCGTTGGCGTTATTAAAAAAATAATTGGAAGAATATTTTACACATACAAATAACATACCCATCAATAAGAGGCTAAAGACATGTATGCAATTTGTAGCCTAACTTTTTAGTTTGCCGTAATGTTAATTAACAAATGTGTCTATTACATGAATATCACATACTCGTACGCATTGATATCAAAACATCAAAGGTCGCAGGCCTGTCAGACAGGATGGATGTTGTGGGATTAACTCCGGGTATGTTTTCTTGTGTTAAAGGCCATTTCCCTCGTCTGCCGAATAAAATCTCGCCCGAGTTATTTTATTATAAGGTAGTTCTGTTTACCCGTAAGGGCGCTGATTAGGGCTGAATCAATTCGGGTTAGGACTAATGTATATCAAAGCTTTACAACCATCAAAAAAATTTTGAAAAATCTCGAGGGTTCACTATTTTTGAAATGTGCCACTGTCTCTTTAAAGATCAAATTGCAATTGTAGGTCTCACTAAACATTTTCAACTTTTATATAAAAGGAAACCCCCTCTATGTTAAACGAAAATAACTATTTTGAACAATTTTAGAGCTGTTCCGCTCAATACAAATTTAACCACTAATTGAGATTGAAATTGTATAAATATGATAAACGTTAAATTGGTGCAGAACTATATGATTCGCAAGCACAATTAAATCAATACAGAAAAAAAAAATAGCCACGAGCTGCAGTCATACACGAGTTTATGTTTGAAAGAAGATTATAGTTTATCTTGTAAGACCAAATCATTTTCAATTTAATTTTCCTGGTAAGTAAATCAAAACGTTATTATTTTCATTGAAATTTAGCTGTTTGATGCGATTCGTTTAGTAATCCCCAATCGAATCGAAAATTGCTATTTTTTATTTAATGATATTGTAAGATTCAACTGTGGTGACCTTTTTCATATTTTACGTTCATTTTGAAAAACGTCACGACGTCTCAAAATGAGCGAATAATCTTGTTTTTTTTCTACAGACCTTTATGTAAATAGCTAATTTTGCATCGGCCCTAAGATTTCTACGGAAAATTATTTTTTTCTATTATAATTATTGTAAATTTAATCATATACATGTATAGGGAGACATAATGTCCGGTAAGGTGTATTTATATAAATTTATCTCAGGTAAAGCTTTGCTACTTGTACTTTTTTCAGCTCACTGAATTTACCAATCTTAAACAAAATGATCTGTTTAGCAAAGAAAATTAGCCAAAAGACTTTTTTAATATAAGGTGCTAAATACAACAAAACATTCCAGTGCTACATTCCAGCAAAAACAAATGATTCGGGTAAAACAGATCTGTTGAATTCCGCTGTCAAATTCTAGTCTTATTGTGGAGCTTACTAAATTTTCACAAAGAAGTATTAAAATGATACAGGAAACAAGTGGAAAGCGGAAGATAGAGAAAGAGAGAGAGATTGAGAGAACGAGACAGAGACCGCGATGGAGACTGAGACAGAAAATAGGGATAATGAGAGCAAAATCCTTATTACTACAGTCCTGTAATTGAACACCGCTTTAGTGCAATGACCTTTCTCGGCTTAAAATGGCGGTTTTATCCATTATAGAAGCAAACGGATGCAACATGCTACAGGATAAAGCTCGGTTACATCACGATGACCATCATATAAGAAGCACTTTTGACCCTAAGGATATGGTTTGCAGAAACTGATTATATCACTAACAAAACGATTGAGTACGAATTGTATCCGGAGGGAAGTAATCACCTTGTATGTTGACCTGGCAAACCCGGGACAAGATAACGTTATTTTCTGCTCTTCTGATCTTCATTTGTAACCCAATCAAGTTCACACTTAATATTCTAAGATATGATATACATAGGAAAAACGTAAAAGATGAATGATTTATATTATTTTGCTAAAGATTAAAGGATCATCTACATTTTATTCTTTGTCAAGAGGACGTCAGAAACAAATTTCAAATATTTTTGTTACCTGGACATCGCATTGCAAAAGGTCAAGAACTAATCTGTAATTACAATCAAATGTAATCACCCCAAAATAGTTGGACTAACATCAATAGCAATCACTATTTACGAAGTACCATTAAGAATACGGCCAAGGGAGGGCGAGAGGGAAGATGAGCGAGGTGTTATATTACCCTCAAAATTTTGATTAAAATATTATTTTCTCAATTTTATTTGAGAAAAGATTTCTCACAGGAAAGTAATTTGTTTACTGTAAAATAGAGAAAGGGGAATACCCCTAGTTTGTTTTGCTAAGTGCACCTGTTTAGATTGCGCAATAGGGGAAGTGGGGAATTCCCCAAGGATGCTAAACTTAGAAACTTGCTTATGCTTTTGAGATCAAAACTTTGTAAGATCAGGGAATTCCCCCACAGAGTTATATATGTGAAGTGATGTAATTTAGATTGTGAAATCTGATTTGATGGTGCAAGGTCATGTTTATGCATGATGATGATGTAATGATTATTGTTAGAAAGGGGAATCTAGCTGTGTGAAGATAAATAGTAGTTTTGACTGGAAGGACTCTCTGTCGGCAGTTGTAATCAGCTATACAGTATGGATAACTAGTTTTATCTACAATAATGGTAGATTTTATGCTTCACACACAGTGCCAGGATTTATATGTTCAATTCCATGTGAGCAGAGTGCTGTAATTATTCTACTGTCATCTTTGAAGCCGAAAGTGCTGGGAATCAAAATAGGATTCCAAATTGTGGACAGATAGAAATCGTGGTGATTATCTTGGACTGCTACTGTGGATTTATTATCGTCGAGGGACTTAATTTATCCTTGTCGTCTTGAACTGCTGGACAAGATTACCTTCAGGACTGAGAAGATTCCCTTGGAATATAATACCTGAGGAGTTTTGTATGAATTTGTGCGCTGTCATTTTGGAGTCTTCGCTGTGAGGACACATCCTCGTTGAACTGCAACGCTTCTTGTGGACATTACTGGACATTCTTGAGGACAAATAAGTATTAACATATTGTGTGTAATTGTGTAATTTTACTACATATATAATGATGTTTTGGACATACCAAATTCTTGAACCAAATCAAGTAAAGATCATTAAAACTGTTTATTATATATAATTTAGATCATTTGTGCACAAGGCTCATTTATTTGTGTTTGAA